>ML786118.1:303085-321276 GCA_009831015.1 Picea engelmannii
TGATGGAACAACCAACTTCAATTCTTGGAAATCTATATTTCTCATCACTCTAGAAGAGAGTGACCTGATGAAGTACGTTGAAGAAGTTGTACCAGAATCAGTTGATGATGCAGAAAAATCTCAATGGAGGAAGAATGATGCAACATCCAGAAAGATCATCATCTATTATGTGAGGGACCATTTAATCCCTCACATCTCCAACTTGAAGACAACTAAGCAGATGTACGACACCTTGAAGAAGTTGTTTGAGAGAAACAACACCAACAGAGAACTTGCCTTGAGACACCAGCTTCAGAATCTCAAGATGATGAAGTATGATACAATTGCCACCTTCTTCATGAATATTTCAGAGATCAGAGCTCAGTTGGGTGTTATTGGTGAAATCATCTCTGATAGAGAATTTTTCATGATTACCCTTAATGGTCTTCTAAGCCATTGGGAGCCATTCATTCAAAGTATCAGTGGGTGATCCAAATTGCCCAAGTTTGATCATTTATGGGCAAACTGTACTCAAGAAGAGACCAAACTTACAGCTAGAGGTATGCAATGTTCCCATCATGATGACAATCAAGCCCTTGCCACTCGTGCAAGGAAAATAAAAGGAAAAAGAAAAGGATTTGGAAAATCATTTAAAGGAAGGAAGTTAGAACCAACTTTTGAGGACAAAAAGGACATGCCAAAGGTTCAATGATTCATATGTGAAAAGTACGACCACTATGTGAAAAATTGTCCTACATGGAAGAAAGGAAAGAAACATGCTTCCACTGCTAATTTTTATTTAGAACCACCTTAGAGGAAGTCAAGGAATGCAAGCATGAACGATGAAGAGTTCTTCTTCATTTCATCCCTCTCAAGTATGGTTTCTACTAGTAATGATGTTTGGTTGATTGAGAGTGGTGCTTCCAGACATATGACTGGATACAGAGAGAACATTACATATATAATAGAGAAAGAATCTCGTTTTCATGTTGTACTTGGTGATGATGCCAGATATACTGTGAAGGGAGTTGGATCCAATTCCTTACAATTGGATTCTGGCACCCCACTCCATTTGAGTGATGTATTATTTGTACCTGGGATAAGAAGGAACCTTGTCTCTATTTCATCCTTAGAGAACAAAGGATACAAGGTTGCTTTATTTGATGGAAAATTTATTTCATGGGACAAGAACTCTAGTATGGATTCGGCTTGGGTGATTGGTGTTCGAGAGGACATATTGTACAGATTGACTATTCGACCAGTTCAAGCCTTAATACATGATTCTCTTAGGTTGAGTGAACTATGGCAGAGAAGACTTGCTCATTTACATTATAGATCTTTTCTTGCTCTAGGGAAGATGGTGACAGTCCTTCTAAAGATCCATATTCAACATGATGGAATTTGCAGAGGTTGTGCTCTTGGAAAGAATGCCAAGGGGTCCTTTCTGAGCAGCGACATCAGATCCAAGGGGATCTTAGACTTGGTTCATACAGATTTACGTGGAGCGATGACCGTTGCTTCCTTAAGTGGATACCTATACTATGTGATATTCATTAATGACCACTCTCGAAATAATTGGGTTTACTTACTGAAGACCAAGGATGGAGTCCTTGCTAGATTTTAGGAGTACAGTGCACAGGTCGAAAACCTGACCGAAAAAAAGATTAAAGTTTTGAGATCAGATAATGGAGGAGAATACATCTCCCAGGATTTCAATGATTTTTGCATTGAGGCAAGGATCAAGAGGGAGTACATTGTTCCTTACAACCCTAAAAAAAATGGGGTCGTAAAGAGGAAGAACATATCTTTTGTTGAGGCAGTCAAGGCAATGATTCATGATCAAAATTTACCTATGTTTTTGTGGGCAGAAGCATCCATGACTGCAGTGTATGTTCAGGACATAAGTCCTCATAAGACTTTAAGGAACATGACTCTCGAGGATTCCTTCACTGGAGTGAAGCCTAAGGTTGGACACCTCAGGATATTTGGGTGTCCAGTATACATTCATATACCCAAAGAGAAAAGGACCAAGCTAGACCCTTCAGGAAGAAAGGGTACATTTGTGGGGTACAATGAGTTTTCGAAGGAATACCAGATCTACATCCCTGGTCAGAGACAAATTGAGGTGAGCAGAGATGTTACCTTTGAGGAGGAGGTAGCCTTCGTGAGATCTAGAGGATCTCACATGGATATTGATAGTGAGAAACAAGAAGGGATGGTTCCTTCTCCCCCTCACCCTCCAACAATTCAAAGGGAGACAATTGAGCCTATTGATCCCATTGATCTTGTACCTTCAGTTGATGTTCCTAGAGATATTGTAGTAGGTCATAAGAGACCTACATGGGCTCGTTAGACTCTACAGGAGGAAGAAGGACATGCAACTCCTCATGGTACCTTTCGAGAGAGAAAGAGACCTCAGAGATATTTGTGCTATGATGGAACTATGAGCCACATAATTGATTATGAGCTTTCATGTTATGAGGAGGCATCTAGTCAACTAGTATGGAAAGATTCCATGATGGAGGAGTATCGGTCCATCATGAAGAACGATGTGTGGGATATTATTTTGAGACCTGAAGGGAAGTCTGTAGTAACTTCCAAATGGATCTATAAGATAAAACATATAGCTGACAGAAGCATCGAGAAACACAAATCATGATTTTTTGCTAGAGGATTCTCTTAGGTGGAGGGAATATGTTATGAGGAGACATTTTCTCCTTTTGCTCGATACAATTCTATCCAGACGATTATTTCCCTCGCAGGATCCATGGGTTGGAAACTACATCAGATGGATGTGAAGATATCCTTTCTCAATGGAGAGATTGAGGAAGAAATATACATCAAGGAACACGATGGTTTTGTCATACATGAGAAGGAGTCTCATGTGTGTAGGTTGAAGAAAGCCCTATATGGACTCAAGAAGGAACCTCGAGCTTGGTATGCAAGGATTGATGGACATATGATGAGTTTGGGCTTCAACAAAAGTGTTTTTGATCCCAACTTGTACTACAAGACTGTTAACGATGAGGCCCTAATTTTGGTCCTCTGCATCGATGATATATTCATCACCAGTACAGAGAGCCTTATTATTGAATGCAAGTATGCGTTAGCCTCTGATTTTGAGATGAAGGACCTTGGTATGATGCACTACTTCTTGGGAATAGAGGTGTGGAAAAGAACTTATGAGATCTTCCTAAGTTAGGGGAAGTACACAGTTGAGATATTGAAAAAGTTTGGGATGCTAAACTGTAAACCCATGGCTACACCAATGGTTACGAATTTGAAGAAAATATGTGTGTCTTCTTTCGATTCCAACAAGATTGATCTGACCCCCTACAAACAACTGATTGGATTATTCATGTATCTGGTTAAAACCAGACCAGATATTTTCTATGCAGTGAGTGCACTTATCCAATTTATGAGCCAACCAAGACAAACACAATGGATTGTTGTGAAGCATGTGTTCAGATACTTGCGAGGAAAAATTGGACATTATCTGAGATATACTTCTAGTATTGACATGATATTGCAGGGATATACTGACTCTGATTGGGTAGGGAGCATAGTATACAGGAAGAGCACCTCTAGGTGTTGCTTCACTTTGGGATCTTCCATGGTTTCTTGGTGTAGTAGGAAACACACTTTTGTGGCCTTGAGTACTACATAAGAAGAGTACATTGCATTGAGTGTGGCAGTCTGTGAAGTAGTGTGGCTTCTCAATATCCTTGTAGATTTATTTGTACATGTTCTATATTCCATCGTTATTCATTTTGATAACCAAAGTTGTGTGAAGATCTCAGAGAATCGAGTGTTTCATGACAAATCAAAACACATTGAGATCAAGTACCATTACATCCAAGACATGGTGAAGAGGAAGGAATTTTTGGTGCAATACCTTCCTACAGATGAGCAGGTTGCTGATACCAAACCCCTTACCAAGAAAAAGTTTGATTACTTTCATGACAGACTTGGTGTAGCAGAGAATGCCTCCCTTACCGAAAGGGATTGTTGATGTTTACATCTTCTTGAAACATTCACCAGATCGTACTCCTCTGTGACTGAAGTGAATTGATCTGTGATGACACTTATATGAGAAGGGATAAGTGGGTTTGGGAGAGAACATGAGGACATGAGGACATGTCAAGGGAGTTGTACCTTGATGTCAAAAACTATGGGAGTTGACCCTAGTGTTTCTAGAGGGTGTATCCTCTAGAAGTCCACATGGGAGTGCCATGTGTGACAAACATTCTCTGAATCGTACTCCTCTGTGAATTGAGTTGAGTTGATATGTGAAGACACTTATTCGAGAAGGGATAAGTGGGACACTTATTCAAGAAGGGATAAGTGAATTTGATCTTATAAACCAATGTCCCATGTGGAGAGAACCATGGATGATTTTAGGAGATAAATTTTTCTCATGGGATAATTTTCCATGGTTTTTCCCAAAACAAGATTCTCTATTCTAAAACTGATTCACCCAAATTCTATAGCATAAAATTATTTTACCTTAAAAATAGACAAAAAATTATACAAACTATATAAATTCCTTAGAATTTTGAATATTTTTACAAAAATATTTCCAAACATTTATAGTTGGCATATGAAGGATTACTAAGATTCGCCAAGGTTTGTACATTTTAAAATAAATTTCCATCCTTAAAATGATCCCTGGAGAGAACATGAAGAAATGTCAAGGGATTTGAACCTTGACATCACACATTATGGGAGTTAACCATAGTGTTTCTAGAGGGTGTAGCCTCTAGAAGTCCACATGGAAGTGCCATCTATGGCAAACCTTTTTCTACTATGGTGGTTGTGTATCACTGCCAGAGATTGTGTGTCTTTGGATAGTAGTTGTGTACTACTATGGAAAGATACTTACCTAGCTAAGAGGGAGTGTTGATGTCTCAACATCGAGCATAACTTCTCCTAGATTGAGCTGCATAACAAGGGATATAGGATACATTTATCATAAAGGTGCATTTGTGATAAATGGGCCCAGACATGGTCCTTCCTTGATCATGAAAAGGAATAATATGGACTCGAGATGCTTGAGATGTTTTTCACATGTCAGTTAGCATCATGCTAACATCCACTCATGGGGGTGTACCTATGGTGAACAACCTTGGTTGAGAATGTCTCCCTCATTGAGAGGGAGTGTTGATATTTGGACAACATCGGGAATACATTCTTCCATATATATATATATGGCATGATATTTATAATACAATGTATAAATATACTTAATAAATAAGTAGTTACTTATTATCCAAGGGCCACATCCTTTCATGTATGGTCACCATATGTATTATATATATGAAACTCTCATCATTGTAATAATATATCAATCTATTAGAATCATTTTTATCTTAGCATTTTCTATTGTACTTGTGTCTTTCTGCATGGTTATTCTTCTTGTGATATTAGTTATTACTGCTGCTATTGTTCATGTTTTATGCTTTAGTTAATGTAAATTTGTAAAGAAACTGAATGTAATTGAACAACATTAAAATATAACATGCAAATACTTGACATTTATCCTTCTTGATGTACTATGACAATCTTTACTTTAGTTGTAGTCTTTATGGCATCCTTATTGATTAGGAGGTGTTCCTCCATTGCTCCATCCCACCATGCAAGATTCCTTCGATGTTTTATTGGGAAACATGCTTTTAGATTGTTGACATAGTGAACTTCAATGTGTCATGTTTCAAAATATCCCTACATCAAATAAAACCTTCTCATAATTGAGAGAACGTATCTAGGTGTATTTTCTAACTGTCGACTTTATCTATGTTCTGAAGCCTTTATTGAAATCCATTTCAACACAAATGTCATTATATATGGTTATATGTTGCCTATTTCTACACTCTTGAAATAATTTGACTAGGGAATTTTTGATCCCCTGTAGCAAATAAAATCAACAAAATTACAAAGGAAGGTTGGGAATCCTTACCCAAACTGGAGCTACAAAGAGAGAGAATTTGTCACTAGATTAAGCATTGGGGTCCATTGATTCATGCATGGTATTTATTTACCCAAAAACCAATGTCCAAAGTTGAAGAATTGATCTTTGTCGTATGCTAGGTTGAATTCATCTATGAAGAATCCTTCTACACAATAATAAATATGGGCTTTATTCTTTATTCTAAAGTTTATGTAATCAACTTGTGTAAATATTCTAATTTGGACACAATTTTGAATATGTAGATGAGTTCATTGTCCTTGAATCATTTTGATTGATCCACTACATATTTTACTACAAGGATGGATGACATTGGAGCTTCATTCACTATTATCACTTGATGGAACTAGGGCTAACCATTGAAACCCTTCTTGGGATACCTTTAAGCAACATGTATTTAAATGATGTCCTTGGGTCGGTTGAAGGAAAAGACAAAGTGGTGGATCCAAACTGGTTCGAGAAAGAGGCCAATAAGTATTCATTCATCACACTCGGGGGGATGACTTAAATAGTAATCTATTGGGTGAGGATGATGAATTTGGGTAAATATATTTTTATATATATGTTCAATACCATAGGAATGTAAGTGGTTCTTGATTAGAACCCACAAGGGTAGTTGGAGTAGGCTTCATGGCTTAGGAGATGACACCCTTTCCCTTAGCAAAAGGCATCATGAAGAGAGGTGAGTTGGGAAACATCAAAGTGAGAATGGATTTGTAATAATTGATGCCTATAAAGGTGATCGATGTGGATATTGGTGGCCACCCACCTTTTCAATCTTTCTCAAAACAGTTTCCTAGCAATTTTGGCAATTTACTATTTTTAGCAGTTTTTAACTTCTGGGGCCATTTTGAGGGCCTAAATGAAGGTTTTTCGGGATTTAACTTCTCAATGATATCCAAAGGATTATATTGAGCCCCTAAAATGAATATCCTCAACGATACCTTTCCAACGAGCTATCGTGTGCCCCAAATGAAGATTCTATGCCAAAGTTACGCTCCCAAGAAGTTGATACACCAAACTTCCCAAAACGGGGTCCAAAAAATTGTTGGCTTTTCATCTTCCAGGGTTAGGGTTTTGGATTTTATTTATGATAAAAAATCCTTTTGAGCCTCATTGTAAAATCATCTTCTTTTGAATTCGAGTAGAAGACACATCTCTTCTCAGAGATAGCTGCCACACATTTCTGTTATATTATTGGATATCTAAGATATATCTGTACATTTTTTTATTATATCTCCTCTCTCATTTCATGCCGAAAATAATCTAGATCATTGGTATTAGAGTAGGCTGGTCTTGATCATTTTTCAATTCATGTCCCTGACAAGGTCCGAGTATAGCAAGTTGGGTATCAATATTTTCTCTCTTGAGGACAATATCTCTCACATGCCCAAGAAACCCTCCATGGAAGAATAAAATAAAAATGACAGAGAAGACAATTCTATTAATCTGTTGCTTGAGCAAGATCTCATGCGATAGAGGGACAAAATGATGGAGAATTGTTCCCACATCCTTCAACGCCTAATGATAACAACATGCACATATTCATCAAGTGGCCACTTTGGAGGCACCTCGCCTTTCAAGGTACAAATTATTTTTGATATTCCCATATTTGAACGACAGATAGATGCAGATGTCCTAGAAAAATGGTTAAATCTGCTAGAAGGTTATTTCTGTGTTCATAATTTCTCCGATAGGGAAAATATCACCTTTGCACTTCTTAAGGCTCTCCCCCATGTCAAACATATGTGGTAAATTACTGGGACAAATTTTCCACAAATGAGTCTAGAATATATGGGGCCAAGCCCACTTGGGATTTGTTTGTGGATGCGGTAAAGGAACATTATTACCCTATTGGAAACTATGGGGACCAATACATGAGATGGACCACACTGCAGCAAGAGAGGGACCAAGCAGTTCTAGATTTCACCAATACCTTCCATACCTTATGCACCGAGATAGGTATCCAAGACTTTGAATGACATTTGGTTCTGAAATACCGTGGGGCTCTACACATATACATACAAACTGAAATGGATTTTCCAGACATCTCATCACTTGATGTTGCTTATAAATATGTTGTTAAAATCGATTAAAAATTTAAGCACCAGAACAAATGGGAGTTTGGATCTGCGAATACGCAACAACCAAAGTATGATAAAGATGAACCTAACAAACAATCTCTTGAAAACTAGTCCAAGCCACAAGAAAAGAAGGGTCACAAAAAGATGAAGAAGGACACTAGAAAATGGTGTGATTTCCACAAAATCCCCTGGCACAACACTGATGAATGTCTCTCAAAACAATAATTTGTGGCCGATATCAAAGACAAGGAGACAAAACCTGATTCATAATTTGATTATGAAAATATTGATAGAAGATAGATCATCGACACAGACCCCACTGTTATTGTCATGACCGCAACAATTCAACCAGAAGAACCAATAGATTTTGAAGAGTGGGAGCACCTTTTACATTCACAGATGTGGGTGAAGGGGACCCTACTTCATTTTATTGTTGATAGTGGAAGCCAAAATATCCTCATCTCAACAAAGGTCGTCAAACAGCTGGGATTGTCGACAACACCACACCTACAACCATACAAGATTGGGTGGCTTCTCCAAGGACAAGATCTTTGTTTCAACCAGTAGTGACAATTGTCATACGACATCCAACCCTTCAAGGATGAGGTATTATGTGATGTTCTCTTGGGCTAGCCATATATGTGGAAGCACCATGTTATCTACGAGTCTTGACCTTGTAGTGTCATTGTTACTCTAGGGGGTCATCTCTACAAGATACCAGAGGTAGTTCCAATTATTGTCTCGCCTAAACAATGTCGAAAGGTAGTATCTCATACTACAAAATTTAGATTCTTCACAATGTGTTCAAAAGGTGAACAAAAGGATATTGCAACCACTACAGAAGTATTCCAAGAAGTGAAGAATTTCATAATTTGAGGAAGTCTCAGGAAGCATTATCAGGTTGGTTGATGGTGATAATTTAATGTAAAGTTTTATTATCTCTCATATATTCTTGGGTGGAAGAAAGGGGAAATGATGGAGAGGTAAACCCTCTCTTGATATTAGAGGATTGTATCTTCCTTTTCAAGGTTTATCCCTCCCTTTATATTTTGAATTTGTAGCTTCCCTTGGAAGTCATTACATCCCTTGGACAATAACTATTGATTATTTCTCATATATTATGCATGGTGTATTGTGGTGTATTGGTGCAACTCTTCTACTATTTTTCATTTCTCATTGGATATATTGAATATATGCTCTAGTTGAAGTATAAGTTGAAAAAATTCCAAATTGTACTTTATAATTATTCATCACCCTCTCAGTATCAACAATTGGTTTGATATCAGGTTTCCTTCAAAATAGTTTAACCACTAGAAGGAAGATCCTAAGTAGAAATGGAAGACAACATTCCAAATGGTATTCCACCATTTCATGGAACCAATTACAACATCTCAGATTTCAAAGAAGAAAATAGACGTGAGTTATTTTTCTTTAATTGTGAAGGAGCAGGACATGTTGAATTTGAATGTCCTTATCAAAGGATTTAAAGAGATGATACTAAAGAAGAAAAGTCCAATGAAAAAGAAGAAAATCATGAACCATAAATGATTCAACAAGAACATAAGAATCTTAAAAAATTGAAGCATGTTGAGATTCAAAATAGCAAGCTCAAAAACACGCATAGAAAAATAAGAAGTGAATTGGGTAGTTGTGAAAAGACAATTGTTAGCTTGAAGAAACAATTAGAAGGCTTTGAGAAACTAAGAGAAGAAACCATTTCCTTGAAAACTCTACTCGAAGAAGCAAGAAGAATAGGAGAAGTAAGGAATGTCCAAATGATGAAGAAATAAGAAGATTGTGAGAAACTTGAACAAGAAGTTGTATCATTGAGGAAGAGCTTAAGAAACTCTCAAGTGCCAAAAGACTTAACACATATTGGATGCATGGGTGAAAATTCATACAAAGAAGGTGCAAATACCAACAGGAAGGTTGAAGAAATATCTACACAGACAGTTGATGAGAAGTGGACTACGATACAAGAAAGAAGGAATGATCACAAAAGAGATGAATATCCAAGAAGACCTCCTACCTTTAGGAATCAAAGAAGCTTCAGTCAGTATGAAGGAAACTACAAAAGAGTAGATCATGAACCCAGATGGAATATATAAAAAAGAAGGTCACTTACTCTCGAGTATCAAAATTTCTTTCTTGGTCACTGTTATACTTGCAAAAATTTTGGACATAAGGCAATTAATTGCAGAATCAATGAAAGGAACAACTATGCAAGAAACATGAATGGTGTAAATAGAAGATATGGAAATAATCGTGGATTTGTCAACAAAATTTACAATTCATTTTCTCCATTGATGGAAAAAAATATTGTATGCTACAAATGTAATTATCTTGGTCACAAAGCATGAGATTGCAGATATATGCATGAAGAATCTCCTATGCCAAATGTCCATATGCCAACCACAATATGGAGAAGGAAAGAGATTCCAAACAATGAATATTTTTGAATAGCATTGACTACTGAATAATGTAAAGAAGAAGATGAATGGTACATAGACAATGGATGTTCTTCACACATGACCATAGATCAAGACAAATTCATCATCTTGTAGAGAAAGGGTGGCAATGTTACATTTGGAGATGACTCATCTGCCAAAATACTTGGAGAAGGTGTAGTAGAGCTTGGAAGAAAAAATGTAAAAGAAAATAATGTCATATTGGGTGAAGACTTGAAGCATAATCTACTCAGTGTTAGTAAAATGTGTGATCAAGGATATACTCTCATGTTTGACTCACAAAGGTGAAAAATCAAAGAAGAAGGTTCATGAAGATTGGCTGCAATTTCAACAAGACCAAGTAAAATATATTCACTGAAACCATGAAAAATATCCAAGGAAGAAAGAGACCATAAAAATGAAGTGTTATTAAGTGCTATATGTTCAGGGGGAGCAACCCCAAAGAAGACAATTACCTTTTTCCATCAAAATTAGGGGGAGCAACCCCACCCTTTCCCATTGATGTCAAAGGGGGAGAGAAATCGATATCATGATGACAGGGGGAGCATGAATGTTTCCATCAATGACAAAGGAGGATATTTTTGGAAGATTGGTTGTTGTCATTGATGTCAACCCTAGTCATTGGTTTTGGACCGCAATATTGATGAAGGTATTTGGACATGAAGGATAGTGTGCATGTATAAAAAACACCCATGGATGGTGTTATCACCCTATAAGTTATAGGATCAACTGGTGACTGGGATATTATTTGTCTCTAGTATTTTTTGTTGACAAATGATTTTTCATTCTGTAAATAATTTGAAAAAGAAAAGAAAAAGAAAAGAAAAAAGAAAAAGAAAGAAAAGAAAAAGAGGGCATAAAAGAATTGCAATAAAAGCCCCATGCAATAATAGTAACTTGGTCCATACCTTTCAAGCATGGCCAAGTTATTTTTAAATTGATGTTGATAGGGTAGTGAATGAGTTTGGCTAAACAGTTTAATCTTAGCCAAAGTGTCCAGGTTAGATTAGTGAATAAATTTGGCCACACTGGCTAATCTTGGTCAGATAGCCCCAGGGTAGAGTAAATTCTTAACCCAACAGTTTAATCTGGGTTAATTGTCATAGGAAGCTAGGTTAGAAGATAGGCTAGTTTCTTTATTGCTTTATTTCAATAAGAACCAATTTGATGATCAATGTTGCACCATGATTTGGATACCTAAAATGTTGTTCGACTAACCCCTTGGTGGTGTAGACATGAAAAGTCTTGGAGAAAACCCGTGAAAAAACACGTATCCTAAGTTTTCTAGGCGCATGTATTCTCTGCACCCTCACTTATGCTCCGATCATGTATCAATGGTCCAGATGATCGCGCTCATATCTACGGTGGATAGGTATTTTTGGACCCCCCCAGACCGTTCTATCTTTAATGAAGGGGGGGGGGGGTCTGGAATCGTTGATAAGACCCACGTGCATCTGGACGACTCAGGATCAAGTGCTCAAATCTACGATCAATGTTGGATTCGAGATCCCCCGGTCCATTCTGCCTTTAATGGAGGGGGGCGGGGGGTCCAAAATGTTTGATAAATGACGCGCTCAGATCTATGGCCAGGAAGCAAGCGCACAGATCAATGACTACAGGTGATTTTTGGACCCCCTCGGATGATCTGCTTTTAACTGAGGGGGGGGGGGGTCCGAAATGGTATCTTTCCTCTGGCAGTCCCCTCTTCATACGTGGCAATGATCTAATGGCCCTGAGTCCCATCATCTCCTATTGTCTGACATACCATCATCACCTCTGGACGTCACCACCCGCCTTTCCTGAAATAGTCACGTCCCATAACTGTTGTCAGTCCTTCCCCCCCATTCACTCGTGGCAAGCCCCCTCACTATGACCTTTACCCCAATCGAGAGCCTCCATGTCACTCATCCGTATCCCTCAATCACCATCACCTGCAATCTCACACTCTAAGTGATCCGTTGGCCATTTATTACTGGATGACCTATCCCTTACCAGCTAACCTTTCTCCCATGTCCAATGGACACCCATTTACTCAAAACTACCCTTTTCCTTCCTATTTTCACCATTTACCCACTCATTGCACTAGAGAGATTTACCCCGTTTTCTTCTTCATTACAGTCAGTTTCCCCCACCAGCAGCCACCCCACTAACATTTTTTTTCTTGCAGGTATTGTTGCAGTAATGGCGCCAAAGTCCAAACAAGCAGAAGGGGAGGAAAATCCGCTTCTCCCACCTCCTGTCGTCCTCGACAGGAGCCCACTGGTCGATAAAGACCGTTTAATTGTAGATACAAAGTGCGATTTTGATTTCGCATACCTTCAGCCATGGCTCAAGGAGGTCTTTCTAGACCAAAGTGATGAAATCAGACTCTAGGAGTCCAACTTACCCCTTTACCTCTTCCCTCAGATTCACCCTTTTCCAGAATTCACCCTCAAGTGCTAAGCCCACTACATTCCTGAGAAAAGAGTCGTCGTCTCCTCGTCCGGAGAGATTCTTTTTCTTATCACACCTGAATCTATTGACCAAATGATGCAAATTCCCCGAGCTAACTCTGCGTCACCCTTCAACCTAGAAATTCTTATAGAGTTGTACCAGAAAATGACCTTCCCCCAAAGAGCTCAAATATTCGAGCTTTTCCTTCCCCCATCCGCTCAATTTCCCTCCACAAATCCTCCTTATCCTTCTTCCATGTTCTCAACTAAAGGAAACCAGATCATATCATCCCTTTGTGCCTTGTTAGGATACTATTTTGATCAGTGGGTAGATGAACCCATTCTGGGGTTTTTATCCATCTTCTCTATCGATGAGAAGCCCACCACTCAGTTTGACTTCAGCACATTCCTGGCAAACAATATTCACGAACAGTTCGTGAATTTTGCCACGGAAGGCATGTTTTGTTACTCATCCATACTGGCGTACTTGTTCGTCTTCTTCCAAGTGGACAAATTCATTTTTTCCATGATGAAGATGGATGGAGATGGTAGACCCCAAGCAGTGACAGCATGGACCTCCTTGCTCAAGAACAACTCCACAAAGTTCAATTTCAAGGAGTTTGTTGATCAATTCTACCACCCTGTTGTAAGTATGCTAGGAGGCAGGCCCGAGCCTCAGATAAATGATGAATTTTAGAGGATCCTGCATGTCTCGGATAACACAAAGACAAGGGATTGGTATTTGTACCAATATTACACCGAGATCAGAGTATACAGGTGCGAGTTGGAATCGTATAAGCTGCCCAAGTATCTGCTTGTCATAATTCTTTCTTTGGAATATATAAGGCAGATAATAAATTCTGATGATATCCATTTTGTGTCATTGAAGAAAAAGAAACAGCTTAGAAACAAGGGGCATATTGGCTCCTTCATCTGCAACAATCGTGGTGCTGGGGAAGAAGCAGACAAGATGCTGAGGGAAATGAATTTCTTCATGAGTTTCCCATGGCATTATGATCCATGTGGGATCATCTCCGAGATGACAGTAAAAAAAAAGAACATCCCATATGTTCATGAAGTTAGGCCTGAAGTTGAAAAAATCACAAACCAGACAGTATGGGAGCCTAACACATTGGTCGAAGTAGAACAACAGGATCACCTGGCCACTGTGTCGCAAAAAACCATGCCACAGGTCCCGAAAGAGAAAAGGCCTAGGCAAGATTTATCCCCACCTATCACGGAGGTATCATCAGAAGAATTTCAGCTGCATACCAAGAGGCCTAAGACTTTTGCAGTTCCTGGCCTGGCCGGGGAAAAAGAAGCCCCGTCTACTACAGTGACCAAAGTTGATAGGCCACCCTTCGGTTTGAGCCTCCATAAGGTCATAACCTCAGCATTGCTGGAAAAATCTACAGATTCTCCATTGACCACCTATCCAGGTAAGGTGGGACTGAAGCTGAGTATCTTCGAAAAGTATGAGCTAATCAAGAAAAGGAACCAGACCCTGACCAACAACACTTGCACCCAGTTCTAGAAGCAGACATCGACTACACAACATAGGTTGCTATCGACATTCGACACCGAGAAGGGCATAATGCATATGGCATTCCTCCAGGCACAGGTACTAGATCCAAAGGTGATCACTGACTATAAAGGGCCACCTTTGAATTCCAGACGAAGGACGTGCATCCGACCGATCAGATGGATCTGCATAAGAAAACAGGGGAAATGGTCTTCTACATGCTGGTGCATGCTTCCACTACTGCGTCCAAATTGCAAGTGTCCCTGAACAATGTTCAAACACAATTGAAGTTGGAGAAGATATCGTCCTTTGCCAAGGACAATAGGATCAAGACTTTGGAGGAGTTGGTCCTCAAGATCGGTTACGATCCTTCGAACATGAAAGAAGCTGAGGAAATGATAAAGAAGAAGAATGTTGACATAGCCTCTTTGAGGAAACAACTGAAGCTCCTACCCACAGAGGATTCACAGGCGAAGGAGATAGCAGAGAAAGAAGGAGAGAAAGACGAAATGCTTAAGCTACTCATGGAGCAGAACACACAGCTAAAGGAGATGGAAGCTGAGATGGAGAAGCTAGTAAAAGAGAAAGAGCAACTGAATCCAATGGAATTCATTCCATTGAATGTCATTTCGATCTCAGGAGTGAGCACAACATCAATGACAGAAGTCCCATCTGCAACTCCATTGACATCCCTGGAGAAGACAGTCGACCTGGCTAAGTCTATGGAAAAAATGAACCTGCAAGAAACAGAGATCAACAGGCTTAAAAAGGAGATTGAGAACCTTCAGGAACTCAAATCTTCCTTTCAGATCAACCTCTCTAAGGAAAAGTAGGTGACAGATCAGCTCAAACAGGAGTTACAACAGCTCCAGAAGAAAACAGTGGCAGGAAATACTTTGGCCGAGTTTAAAGAAAGTGTATGGATAGACATCACCAAGTCCATGATACAGATCATGTTTAAGCAGAATGAATTTGTGTAGAGAAGAAAGTAGGCCATTGAGAAGATCAGATCAGAATTGGGAGAGATGCCAACACAGGCGAATGAGATCATCAAGTTCCTGAATTCTAAGACCTGGGAAGAACTAGAAGAGATGAAAATTGAAGACAGAACAAAAACCATCCTTGAGGTCAAAAGAGTTTTGACCAAGAGAGGATTAATGCTTCAACTGGAAGAAAAGGTCCAGGCCATGGACCTAGGGGTACAAATATTCTTTAGTAAGATCGAGGCTCTTCAGAAGAAAGGTCTTCCTGGTCTGAAGGTAATCAATGATAAATTGATGACACTCCCAGACTACAAGAAGACATTGGATGGTGGCTAAGGACAGTTCAAAGTTTGCGGGAATTCAAGGAAGCATCACTGGTAAATAATTTCTAGATGCTCTTCAGTGGGACATCAGTATCCAACATGAGATTCGATACATCTTCCTCACCAAGCCTACCTTCGCCAAGTACACAGAAATGGATGAAGTGTATCGACGGCTACTCAAAGTTAGTGTGCCCAATCATATTCGATGGGAGGAACTCTGTGATTTGATCGAGTAGAAGATGAGTTGTGCCAGTCCAATCATTCGTCCAGTCAGATGAGGTCATGTAGAGGATTCATCAACGGTCCACCCAGAAATCAGCATGCAGTTACACCACATCATCAAGTAGTTCCTAGATTTAGGAAATTTGTTAAGTTAGTTAGGCTAAAAATAGATTTAGCACGTCCTGGTCATTAATGACAGGATCGTTTGTAATTTGAGTTATAAATACTTCACCTTTCGAAGTATTGAGGGTTGTTGATATTCACACCCTGAAGCTATCAAACTGTAATATTTTTGAAGAGATCTTCCATTAATACAAAGAGGCACTTTTACAGGATTCTTGTGTGTATTCACTAGTGATGTTGTTCTTTCTACGTTAACTGTTATTCTTACTTTGTTACCATATTATTTTCTAAATCTAATCTTTAGAAGTAACGAAAGTTGTAGGATTTATCTCGTATACCCTGTTTCTGACTCAAAAGATTTAAGTGTTTATCTTCTCATTTTACAATAAAGAAATTCTTAACTGCTTCTTTGTTGTAATTGTCTTTCTCACCTTTTCTGCTATTCCTCATTTATGCTACTAAAGAATCCAGTGATTATATTATCTCACCCTGTGAAAGTTTTCCTTTGTGTTTCTGGTTTGGATTTCATACTTTATTCAAGACATAGACCCCATAGCCCAATGGATGTGTAGACTGTCTCAACCAACCCGACAAACACTACAACAAAAAAAACCCGACTTATTTATTCACCTAGCCTAATATTTAAATTTTGAAACATAGCTAAATCATATAGAGAGATCCCTCTCTGAAGTTGGAAGGGCTAGATCCCAACTTCAAAAGCGGTTGGATAAAGTTACCTTAGTAGATTTCTTTTGCTGTCAACCTCTAGGAAATTTACTAAGTGCTAACAGATGGATAATATATATACATCATGTTGTTTCCATTGGTAGATGGCATGACACGTGGATCCTCATTGTTGAGGAGAAATGAATTTTTGAAGATGACAAAGTGAATTGAAGAAGGAAGTACAGGTCGACCTTGAAGATAATTAAAGAAAAGAATTACAAAATAAGAAAGTGTCAAGTCGGCCCTAATCTTAAAAGGAAGTGACATAAAGGGTATAAATACATATCATTATACATTCATTTTAAACACACAAAATTCAAATTTCAGAGGAAATCTGAAGTAAAGAAGGACGGATTTGAAGGGAGGATGAAGTCTTTTGGTGATGTGGTCTAAGGTATGTTATTTACAGGTCATCTTACCATTTTTCACTATAACATTTTTTCTAGAATGATTCAGATGGTCAAATTGGTATGGTATTGAGAAGACATGTCTAGGTAATTGTGGTAAATATTTCAGCTCTTTATTTTCTATAATTTTGGAGATACACTTTGTGGAAGATAGGGTTTTTGACTAGTCCTGAAGCTAGGCATAAAATAGGTGTTCTGAGTAAAACAGTCATAAATTATTCATAGATAATCCAAATGAAGTGAGACAAATTGAATTGGAAAGAGTACATGCCATATTTCCCTGTGTGAGAATTTCAGAATCTAATGTTAAATATTGAGCGCGGGGCATTCTGTACAAGTTCGTTCTCCTGAATAAACCATAATTGAATAAGGTCTACCATTTTATCTATAACTTATTTTTGGGGAGGATTCAAGGAGTGAAATTCGAGGATTTTCAAAGAATACATTGAGTAATATTATCTATAGGATCAGAGTATTCCAAAAAGTGAATAATTACAGAAGTTGAAGAAGTCTTAGGAAGAATTATCATGTTCTATGTGATGGTTGGTTGATGGTGATAATTTAATGTAAAGTTTTATTATATCTCATGATTTGGTGTGATAATCCTAACCTCCTCACCTTATCCTCTTCAGCTTATAAAAAGAGAGGTGCTCTCATGGAGAAAGTTGGCTTGGATGAGATTAGCTTTTGAGATTTTGATTTTGGAGCTTGGATTGGATTGAGATTTGGAGATTATTACCTTGGTTAGATGAGCCATTTTGTCAAGATAGATTGTGAATATTATCATATCTATGCTCTCAAAATTATTGGAGTAGAAGTGTGTGGGGAATGAAGGAAATTTGGAAGGGACCTTACGACATCAAGGCCATGGTTGTAATCTCTCTTTCACATTTAATATGATATAGTAATATGATTCTTTCCTATAAAGCTTGTTGTGTTTTATTGTATGATTCCTTG
>ML786118.1:321376-331918 GCA_009831015.1 Picea engelmannii
AGGACCTGGCAATTTCTCTGGTGGACGTAGCCCACACTGGGTGAACCACGTAAATCTATGTCTCTCTTGTATTGTGTGTCTTCTGTGTTTTTGTTTCTGCATTTGTTTTATTTTATTGCTTCGCGGTCCTGTTTTTCTAACAAGAAAACTATTCTTGTGACTTCCCAACGCATAACACAAGGATGGTTGGTACTTAGACCCCAGCTTAAGAAGATAGAATTTTAACTTCAGCATGAATTCCAAAGGCCGTAGCCAAATTCCCCCCAAGCTTTGTTTCATCCAATTGCAAGGAGAATGAAATGAAGCTTCAAATACTAGATGAAGGACTTGACTCAAATAGAGAGGGGCAAAATGATGCAGGAGCATCTCCCACATCAAGCGAGCTAGCGTGGAAGCGGAGGACAGTTGGACGAGCGCCAACACAAATTTTGAAACTTGCTTTGGAAGTTGTTGTGCAAATATTAAATGCAGTCATTAAGATGAGG
Organism: Picea engelmannii; assembly: GCA_009831015.1. Taxonomy (NCBI): domain Eukaryota; kingdom Viridiplantae; phylum Streptophyta; class Pinopsida; order Pinales; family Pinaceae; genus Picea; species Picea engelmannii. The sequence continues at coordinate 321,862 of ML786118.1, forward strand.
CACACTTGTAAAATGTAAATGTACCTTGAGCCATTTGCTCTCGTCCTTAGTAGGTAGAAGGCATTTAAGATAGTTAATGCAAGTAGATAGAATTTAATTCTAGATTAGACTATTTGAGAGCGCAAGAGGGAAAGGGGATATAGACACCCTCATTGTGCATTGTAACATTATTATTGAAGTAAGAGAAAGACCAAGACCAAGAGAAGGTAGAGAGATGTGTAAGAACAACCATGTACAGATATTTGGATTAACAGAAAGAGTTGATTCAAATTCATGGTTTGTGTGGTTCTCTATGTATTGATGTTGAATGATATGCTCATGTATGTTTGCTTCCTGTTATACATTTTCTTTTATATGCTGTGTATATGATTTCATGTTTGAGATTGAAGTATGAGAGGAAGAAGGAATGAGTTTCAATTGTTTCTCTACTTGAGCCAGAGAGTTCCTGCAAGGAGGGAAGTCGAAGAGTCCGCAAGGAGTGCGTTAACAGAAGGCTCATGTAGTTTAGCTTTTGTTCTCATTCATCCACAAGTGCAGTTAGGAACAGGAGCCGTGCAAGGAGTGCATAGGCCAAGTGAAGTTCAGGGTTGTGAACCCGAGCAAGAGTTGAAGGACTGTTTTTGCAAGTGTGCACAGAGTCGAAGTATTCAAGAGTGTTTGATGGTTGCTGCAAGGAGTGCGCACAAGGAGTCTTTTCTAAGATTCAGAGTTGTAAGAAATCTCAAGAAGGATAGGCCTTCAAATTCTGCTGAAGAACAGTGTAGGGAAGCCATGACTAGAAGTTCGTAAGAAGCGTTGCAAGTCTGCACGCAGGTGGGCAAGTTCCACGATAGAGGAACACTTGAGTCATTTTGCAGGTTTTCATTGGAGGAAAGGATGGACGGAGTTCTCCGAGGAGAATCCGCGAATCTCCGTGAGCCGTCAAATCTCGTAGAGGTGCAAGGGAGATATGGCAGAGTATTTCAAAGGTGCGAAGCTCAGGAGGGGCGGGACCGTCGGATTTACACGTAGGATTGTGTATCGATATTTTGTGGGTCGAAGTCCAGTAAACAGTGCATCAAGAATCGTGAAATCATGAAAAGCGATATCCCGATAGCCAAAGGAACCGTGTGGGCCACAAGGGTCAATAGGTGGACAGGTGGCACATCTTATCGGAGTTTCATGGCGAGAAGGCCTGAAACATATGCATTAGGATTCGCGATACTGCAAACTCTGAAATGTTGATGGAGTGAAGGGACCGTTGAAAGGTAAACTCATGAGCGCATCGAAGTTTCGGCATATCAGGGTTTGGGAGTCGGTAAGACGAGTTGCTTGATATTGCGAGTGCTGAAATTGCGATAGGGAAAGTTCCGATAGGAGAGGGAAAGGGTCATCGTTGACTTCTGTCAGGTTTCGGGGATTCAAGAACCGAACGCTAGACCTTTAGATTCATGAAATCGTGAAGTCCGATCTCCCGATTTGTAAAGAAGGGGGATCCCACGAGAGTTACTGTGGGTGCAGATTTCCCGATAGGGAAATAGAGGAACATTAAAGTTCTTCGGGCCGTGAGGAAGAGAAGATCTTGTGAGTCGACGTGGACCTTCTGACCTATGGGTGTGATGGGAGGGCGTTGACACCAAGTGGTATCAGAGCATAGAAAGGATCTTTGCTTTCTATAGCAGAGAAAGAAGATAATCCACCATGCCGCCTAGGAGAAGGGACATGCAATCACCTGATCCAGAGGATAGGGAAATGCCGAGAAGAAGAGGAAGACAGTTGATTGATACATCCATGGTGAGAGAGATGCGTGATCTATGAGCTAGACTTGAAGACATGGAGACAGCAAAAAGACGCACAGTCAGTGCTGTGGATCTAAGTGATTCCGAAAGTGAGATGGAGGCTGAATGAGAAGAGGAAGTTGCAGCTGAAGATGCATCAAATGAATGTTTGATCAGAGCTATTGCTAGGATGGGAGAAAAGGCGAAGATGGACATTCCAGTTTATGAAGGAAACTTGGATGCAGAGGAGCTTCTATACTGGATTAGAGCTCTAGACACATACTTCGACTATGAATATGTCGAAGAAGACAAGAAGGTCAAGCATGCTATCACGAGATTGAAAGGACATGAAGCATTGTGGTGGGATGAAATACAAGCTGACAAATGCTGCAAGGGAAAGAATAAGATCAAGAGCTGGGACAAAATGATCGCGAAGATGAAAGTGAAATTCATCCCCAGGGATTATCAAATTACATTTTTTAGGAGAATGTAGAACCTGAGACAGAAGTTGATGACAGTGAAGGAATACACTGAGGAATTATATAAATTTAACATCAGGGAAGGTCATCGAGAGAGTGATGATGAAAAGGTTTCCAGATATATGAATGGCCTGAGATATGATAACCAGGATGAGATGAGCATGGTAACCATCCGAATGGTGGAAGATGCTTATCATATGGCTCTGAAAGCTGAGGAGAAGCTGAGCAGAAAGCAGAGTCAGAGGGGCAGAGGCAGAAGTCAGCCCAGAGGAAAATCAGTTGCCCAGGAAAAATTCCAGAAGCCCAAGGAGGATTGGCAGAAACCTTAGGGTAGTACTGAGAGAGGTGGAACCTCACAGAGAGGGCAGCATAATGAGCAGAGAGGAGATTATGATGACAACAACACTTTTCCTTGTACTAGAGGCAGAGGAAGAGGAAGAGGTGGAGTAATCACATGCTTCGCATGTGGAAATAATGGGCACAAGTATTACGAGTGTCTAGATAAAAAGAAGTATGTTGGAGAAGATCACATCACCGAAGCATAGAGGTGGGATGTTGAGGCAGAAGACGTTGAAGGTGGAAGATCGCTAATGATGCGAAAAGTCCTTTTGACACTTGAGAAGGAGGTGGAGAGTTCAGTCCAAAGGACCAGACTTTTTAGAACTTCTTGAAAGACCAAGGATAGGGTATGCAAGGTCATTGTAGACAGTGGTAGCATGTACAATCTCATTTCTACAGAGATGGTAGAGAAGCTGGAGCTGGTGACAACTGATCATCCAAGCCCATACAGAGTTTCGTGGCTACAGAAAGGACACCGGGTAACTATCACTAAACAATGCTTGGTTGAATTCAAGATAGGGGGATATAATGATAAGATTTTATGTGATGTCATTCCTATGGATTTTTTTCATCTATTGCTGGGTAGACCATGGAAATATGACAGAAATGTGATTCATGATGGGTGAATGAACACATACACCCTGGAAAATAATGGGAGGACACACATGTTGCTTCCGATAAAGGATAAGGAGGTAAATCCGGAAGTAAGAAACATAGTACTTCTCATGAGTGGTAAGGAACTTCTTATATAGGTTAAGAGGAAGGAGGATACACAGTTTATTATGGTTAGAAAGCCTAGAATTGTGTTGACTAGCACAAGGGTAGATGATTTACCAGAGGATATTCAAGAACTGCTGGAAGAGTTCACTGACATCATAGTGGACGAACTACCTCGTTTGTTGCCACCAATAAGAAGTGTGAGCCATCATATCAATCTCATACCAGGAGCCAGTTTTCCAAATAAAGTCGCGTACAGATTGACGCCGTAGGAGAATGAAGAGGTTAAGAGACAAGTCCAGGATTTGTTGGACAAAGGTTTGGTCAAGGAAAGCTTGAGTCCATGTGTTGTTCCAACAGTACTCATTCTGAAGAAAGACGAAGGCTGGAGGATGTGTACAGAATCGAGGGAGATCAACAAGATAACCATCAGGTATAGATTTCCATTGTCAAGGATGGATGATCTGATGGATTTCTTAAGAGGAGCAAGATATTTTTCAAAGATTTATTTGAAAAGCGGTTATCATCAAATCTGCATGAGAGAAGGTGATGAATGGAAGACAAAATTCAAAACAAACAAGGGTTTGTATGAATGGCTTGTTATGCCATTTGGCTTAACAAATGCACCAAGTACCTTCATGAGGTTGATGAATCAAGTCCCGAGGGAGTTCATCGAAAAATTTGTCATTGTGGATTTGGATGACATACTGATTTACAGTAAGACAGTGGCAGAGCATCTGAATCATTTGGCTACAATGATGCAGAGGTTGCAACAGGAGAAGCTGTTGATAAATATGAAAAAGTCCTCATTCATGAAGTCATAGCTCATTTATTTGGGATTTGTTATTTTGGCGAATGAGTTGAGGATGGATCTAGATAAGGTGGAAGTGATCAAGAATTGGCCATCACCGAGGAATGTATTTGAGGTAAGAAGTTTTCATGGATTGTCTAGTTTCTACCAAAAAATCATTAGGAAATTCAGTGGAATTAGTGCAGCAATGATGGATACAGTGAAGAAAAGACATAAATATTTTCATTGGATAGAAGAAGCTAAAAAGAGTTTCAATCTGTTGAAGAGGAAGATCACAAAACAACCTATTCTGGTGTTACTAGATTTCATAAAAACATTTCAAGTAAAATGCGATGCAAGCGGGTTTGCAATCGGGGCGGTCTTGAGTCAGGAAGACAGACCGATAGAGTACTTCAGTGAGAAGCTGAATGAAGAAAAGGTGAAGTATTCCACATATGATAAGGAGTTTTATGCCATGATACAGGCATTGAAGAAGCGAAGGCATTATTTGATTCCAAAAGAATTTATTCTATACAGTGACAACCATGCACTGCAGTTTGTGACTCAATAGGAGAAGTTGAATCAGAGACACATCAAATGGGTAGAATATATGTAGAATTTCACTTTTGTAATTAAACACCTTTCCAGTACTGCTAACAAAGTTGTTGATTCTTTGCAGGAAGTGTTTGTTGTTGCAAGAGTTCAGAGTCAAAACATTGGGTTTTGATGGTCTCAGAGACATGTATGTTGATGATCAAGATTTTAAGGAGGCATATGAAGAAGCTAAGAATCCAGTTCTCAGAGACAGAAGCCTATGGATGGAGTACATGATCCAAGAAGGATTACTGTTTATAGGTAATCAAATTTGTATTCCAAAATGCTCCATGAGGGAGAACTTGCTCAAGGAGAAACATAGTGGAGGATTGGCAGGGAATTTTGGTCATGAAAAGACATTCGCAAAGCTGAATGAATCATATTTTTGGCCAGGAATGTGAGCAGAAATCAAAATATTCGTAGACAGATGCAGAATTTGCCAGCATTCAAAAGGAAGGAATCAGAATGCGGGATTCTATCAACCATTTCCCATACTGGAAAGGCCGTGGGATGTGATTAGCATGGATTTTGTATTGGGGTTTCCAAGAACACAAAGAGGTGTTGATTCAATATTTGTGGTGGTGGATAGATTTTCCAATATGGAACACTTTATTTCATCTCAGAAAACCAGTGATGCGACTCACATCACGAACCTATTTTTGAAAGAAGTCATTTGACTTCACGACTTGCCAAGAAGCATAGTTTCGGATCAAGATACGAAGTTCATCGGGCATTTTTGGAGGACCTTATGGAAGAAGCTGGGAACTAACTTGTCATTTAGTTTGGCTTATCATCCTTAGACAAATGGACAGACAGAAGTGGTCAACAGAAGTCTAGGAGACTTGCTCAGAAGCTTGGTGACAGAGCACCACAGCCAGTGGGACAATATATTACCACAGGTAGAGTTTATGTATAATGATTCAGTGAATCGAAGCACAAGCCAGAGTCCATTTTAGATTGTTTATGGCATGCAGCTGAGAGGAATTTTTGAATTGAGGGATTCAGAGCAGACTACGACTAGGAGTGCTAGTGCAGAAGAATTTGCTAAAGCGATGAAGGAACTTCACAACCAAGTGAAGGAGCGATTGCATAATTCAAGTCAGGAGTATAAGCACAGAGACGATCAACATAGAAGACAACTTCAGTTTGAGGTTGGTGACTTAGTTCTGGAACATTTGAGAAAAGAAAGGTTCCCGAGAGGAACATACAATAAGTTGAAGATGAAGAAAATCGGGCCATGTAGGGTCTTGAAGAGATTTGGGGCAAATGCTTATGAGATTGAATTACCTGATGGGATCGGAATTTCTACGATATTCAACATCTTGGATTTGTACCCATGTAGAGCTGCAGAAGCAGGGACTAGAAATGAGCATCTACTGATCTGGTGGTGAAAACAGATGCCAGTTGCAGAGAAGCTGTAGATGGAGTGCATACTGGACAAGAGAGTGAGTAAGAGGACTAGGCGAAAGAAGTATTTTGAATATCTGGTCAAGTGGAAGAATCATCCAGTTGAATATTCCAGCTGGGAGAGTGAGGTAGAGATCTAGAAGCATGGATAGACCGTGCAGGAGCTCATGGACAGGAGCCCATGAAAATTTTCAAGCGAGGGAGTATGATGCACGAGCATCTCCCACGTCAAGCGAGCAAGCGCGGAAGCGGAGGACAGTTGGACGAGCGCCAACACAAATTTTGAAACTTGCTTTGGAAGTTGTTGTGAAAATCTTAAATGTAGTCATTAAGATGAGGTGCACTTGTAAAATGTAAATGGACCTTGAGCCATTTTCTCTCGTCCTTAGTAGGTAGAAGGCATTTAATATAGTTAATGCAAGTAGATAGAATTTAATTCTAGATTAGACTGTTTGAGAGAGAAAGAGGGAAATGGGATATAGACACCCTCATTGTGCATTGTAACATTATTATTGAAGCAAGAGAAAGAGCAAGAGCAAGAGCAGACAGAGAGTTGTGTAAGAACACCCATGTACATATATTTGGATTAATAGAAAGAGTTGATTCAAATTCATGGTTTGTGTGGTTCTTTGTGTATTGATGTTGAATGATATGCTCATGAATGTTTGCTTCCTGTTATACATTTTCTTTTATATGTTATTCATATGATTTCATATTTGAGATTGAAGTCTAAGAGGAAGAAGGAATGAGTTTCAATTGTTTCTCTACTTGAGCCAGAGAGTTCTTGCAAGGAGTGCAGTCAAAGAGTCTACAAGGAGTGCATTGATAGAAGGCTCAGGTAGTTTAGCTTTTGTTCTCATTCACCCACAAGTGCAGTTGCGCACAGGAGCCATGAAACGAGTGTGCAGGCCAAGTGAAGTTTAGGGTTGTGAACCTGAGCAAGAGCTGAAGGACTATTGTTGCAGGTGTGTGCAGAGTCAAAGTATTCAAGCACTTGAGAGTGTTTGACGGTTGCTGCAAGGAGTGTGTACAGGGAGTCTTTTCTAAGACTCAGAGTTGTAAGAAAGCTCAGGAAGGATAGGCCTTCGAATTTTGATGAAGAATAGTGCAGGGAAGCCATGACTGGAAGTTCATAAGAAGCGTCGCAAGTCTGCACGCAGGTGGGCAGGTTCAACGATAGAGGAACACTTGAGTCATTTTGCAGGTTTTCATTGGAGGAACGGACGAACGGAGTTCTCCGAGGAGAATCTGTGAATCTCCGTGAGCCGTCAGATCTTGTAGAGGTGCAAGGGAGATACAGTAGAGTATTTCAAAGGTGCGAAGCTCAGGAGGGGTAGGACTGTTGGATTTACATGTAGGATTATGTATCAGGATTTCGTGGGTCGAAGTCCTGTAAACGGTGCATCAGGAATCGAAAAATTTCCAAACGTGATATCCTGATAGACAAAAGAATCGTGTGGGCCACAAGGGTCAATAGGTGGATAGGTGGCACATCTTATCAGAGTTTTGTGGCACGAAGGCCCAAAACATATGCATTAGGATTCATGATATTGTGAACTCCGAAATGTCGATGGAGTGAAGGGACCATTGAAAGGTCAACTCACGAGCACATTGGAGTTTCAGCGTATTGGGGTTCGAGAGTCGGTAAGATGAGTTGCTTGATATCGCGAATGCTAAAATAGCGATAGGGAAAGTTTTGATAGGAGAGGGAAAGGTTCAACATTGACTTGTGTCAGGTTTCGGGGATTCAAGAACTGAACTAGACCTTTGGATTCGCGAAATTATGAAGTCCAATCTCTCGATTCATAAAGAAGGGGGATCCCACGAGAGTTATTGTGGGTGTAGATTTCCTAATAGGGAAATAGAGGAACATTAAATTTCTTCGAGCCGTGAGGAAGAGAATATCCTGTGAGTCGACGTGGACCTTCTGACCTGTGAGTGTGACGGGAGGGCATTGACACCAGAAAACTATTTCATTTTTTAACGATCTTGACACAGAAACAAGAACTATGCTCGTAACCTCTGTTTCATTTTTTAATGAGGTTTCCATAGAGACAAAAAACTATCCTCGTAAGTGGTTTCATTTTTTAATGATCTTGAAATCAAAAAACCATGCTCAAAGACCTATGTTTTAATTTTTAATGAGGTTTCCTCAGAGATGAAAAACTATCATCAAAGTTTGCTTGATCATGGATTCCAGGAGGACATTGCTCCGGAAGGACACCATGTCAATGGAAAAAACTCGGTCATGGCTTCCAAGAGGTCTTCACTGGAAGGAAGAAACACACTCTGTAAGGACACCATGTTGAGGGTCGCAACAGGAGTAAAGAGATCAGGCTCTAACAACCCTATCGAAGAGATCACCATGTCAACTACTGGATATAAGTCATTAGAAATTCAAGCCATGGGCGACAAATCCACATAATTGACCTGTGGTAGGGGCGATACCGTCTACATATAAGAACCATTCAAGGAGGAAATCCAGGTGGGGTCAACGAAAGAAAGTTGATCAACAGTCACAACTCGTTCATCATGAGGGAAATATATCACATGAAAAAAGAGTAGACACAATAGATTTCATGGCATAGACATAATCTCACCCAAGGAGTAAAGAAAAATCCAAGGGGTCTTGGACGACCCTGACATCAATAAAGACCCTGACAAAATGCTAATGGACACACCTTCATCTATCAACATCTGAGGAACGTCCTGACCACAAACTTCCACTGTAATATAGAAAGGAATGTGAGAGGGAAGACAAGGTCCAGTTAGCACACCCCAATTAAAAAGGATGGCCTCATTACTTGGAAGGGGTTTCACGGGAGAAGGAGGAATACCCCCCAACATGATAGGGTCTATATCAACTAGAAAAACGTGGGCAATATCGTGTTTACTCTCTAGCAGGATAGTAGGATCGACCAATGACAAGCTTAGATCGGCCTCGTGGGTTTCATTCTCCAAGGGGGGAATGGGGTCAATAGGTGGAAACGGATCAACCACTTGGGTGACACTCTCGAATGAGAGAGTGGGATCGACCACTTTAGTTTCACTCTCTGAGGGGAGAGAAGGATTGACCGAGGATGGTATCGGATCAACCACTTTTTCAACTGGTTAAATTAAGGACATGACTATATTGATGACATGATCAATCGGATTGACCGACGATAGGTCTAGAGTGATCATTCCATCAACTACAGAGAGGTTGAGAGAAACCTTACGATAATTAGCTGCAAGTTGAGGCTGTGAAATAGTCATGTCTTCCAGTAATTTAGAGGCTTTTCCATACGAGGGAAAAGGTGAGTTAGATGACTCCCTTTGCATAACCTACACGGGAACTTGACTCTACTTTTCTTCTTCCCAACGATATCGTGACTAGTTAATGGGAGGTCATCAGTATGTTGTTCAGAGGCTGACGACATGGGTTGGTCAGGGTGTGTAGACCATACTTCTATAACCTTGGGTAGACCAGGGAAATACTTAAGACGATAGCTACCCTTACAAAGCCTGCAAGGGTACTTGGGATTACGGGTTGTTTGGGTGATCTTGACATCATCAACACTCCCAACATGATTAATAGTAACTGGTTGTTTTCCAATATTTTTTACAGTGGTTGGAAGTTTGGATCCTTTCTTATTTTTCTTCTTCTTATTCTTTTGTTTCTTCTTCTTCTTCTTTCATTTCTTCTTCTTCTTATCCAACAAGTTACTATCTTGAGAGCTTTCACTCAGCGAAGAATATGAAATGGAAGAATACCTTACAAGTGAAGAAGGTGAAGAATATATTATTTGTGAAGACGATGAAGGATCAACATGAGGTTGATGTTCTTGGGGGGAAGTGCTTACAACCGAAGAACTTACTGCATTTGGGATTACCTGATTAGAAAACAACCATAATGGTAATCCAATTGTGAGACCCAAAAGGCTCAAAGTAGCAATGTGAGGAGGTCCAATGTTTCCATAAGAAGGAAAAAAAAA
>ML786119.1:0-23035 GCA_009831015.1 Picea engelmannii
AAATTGATTAGTAACGATTTTATTTTCTAGGGTGCACAAACTAGCTTAGGATTTAGTTCCTTGGAATATGATTTTGTGAGTAAACTTCTCCAAGGCTATTAAATCAACATATGTGTCTGACTAAGGGAGTGGAGAAATCCATTGTATAATTGGTAATATCAGGAGGCTACGCTTACACCGGAGTTAAGCACGAGGTAGCGTGAGGTCGATTGAAGGGATATCCCCCCGATACCTTCTTAGCGTCAGATATATTTCCGGGGATCTATTCGTATATGAGGATCTTGCTAGTGCCCTTACCTCTGTGAGAGGCAGTGCTTTCAAGGTTTTGGGCTTTGCTACCTTGCCCATACGGTGGACCTGACTTACGACTGTTCACTTGTGCATTGGTTATACCGTTGTTGCTTAGTTTCTTGACTTAGGTGCCACATAGGTTACTTGCAGGGGTTATTCTGCAGGTACCCTGGGTCAGATAAGGGTCGAACATCACACAACCTTTATGGAGGATTACCTCTCCGGGGGATCTGACTTATTGGTTGTTAATCCCACGAGGGCCCTTATAACTAATTCTGATACCTCCAATCTTTAGCAGGGAGTCTCGGGCCCCTCTTGGGTAAGGAATACCTACTTTAGGGAGGGAGGCCCCTTTCAACCACTTTATCCTATTTGTGTGCATATTGGTCGTTTGATTATTTTTGGTGTTCTCTTTAATTATTAGTAGGCCTTTGAGATTTCATACCGTGCTTTGAGTTGTCGTTATCATGGATAGTGGATTTCCTATGACTCCCTCCTTTACCACTACCCCCCCCCCATGATGTTCACTCATTTCATGGGGACGAATCCGTCCGCTTTTCATAATGGTATACAGAATTATGACACTCAGTCCATGCCTTGGGTTTCTAATCAATTTCCTGTTGATATGACAAACATACCTTCACCCATCCCATCCTCTCCCTGACCCACTTATACGAATCCTAGCATTGGATCCGGGGGCACCATGGCCCTGCTGTCTACATGTTAATTTGATAGAAGTCATGCCCCTCAACCAACTCTCACTGTGGGAGGTTGGAACCTCCCCTCTTACGGATCCAGTCCTAGCTATGTTTTTTCAAGAGCCAGTACTCAAATGGGTGGTTATTCTATTTATTACACCCCATCCGTGTATCCTTCGTCTGCCATGCTAGTTCCTACGAACATTTTTCCCATGGCAAGTCCACATATATCCCCGGGTATTTCATATGGGGGGAATCAATTTTACGGTTTGAGCTACCCTCTTCACGGAGCACCTTCACATGGGGGAAACCTATATCCTCACTCGAATAATCCTTATCATACTTCTGCCTCTTTGCAAAATTCAGTGATGATTCCCGTACAAACCTCTATGGATCAATTAGGCGAAGGATACTACCTTTCCAGACAAGGATATGGTGTAAACCAGGATCCTTCCCGGCTTGCAATGTTTCAAAACCAATCTTTCCTGGGACCTTGGTCTCATATTCCACAACTCACTACCACCACTAGTCCAGTCACTGCCATTCATAATAGATCTCCATCACCAACCACTACTATTCATGTTGGATATTGGTTGACGAACTCTGCAAGTCATGTTGAAGACCCACAACCAGCCGTTGCTAGTCATGCTAGGGGAATCACTCGAGTCGCCACATGTCATATCGATGTCACATCTCCAACCTCTGTACATCATGTGGGAAATGACTCTCTCGCCTCTGCCAGTCACACTGAGAGCATGTCACCAACCATTGTGCATGACACTGGGGGCATTCATACGATTGAGAAGCCTAGACGTCTCAGACATAAGCCCAATTTCCTTTGCAGGACTTGCAAAGGAAATCACTTTACTCGTTTGTGTCTCGCTACTACTGGGATACCATAAGCGTGGTTCTCACCTGAGTGCCCTTTAGGTTCTGAGGCGTCTGTGGTTCCCCCACACCATGTTTATCCTTTGATTGACACGACAGTCATGCCAATGCAATCCTCTTCTGAACACACCCCCGTTGTCGAGGGTGATGCTTCTCCTGTCCCTATTATCATACATCATATTCAACCCAGAGTTGAAGTAGTGGTCATACCAGTGCAATCTCTGGTCAATCCAACTCTCCTTTTGGATGGTGATGCATCCTTCAACCATTTCGTTAGCATTTTTAATACTTCACCTTCTGAACAAGAGAGAGTTTTAATCTTCCCGAGCACTCTTCCTCCAAGTCCCGGAGAAGTTCCCTTTGATTGGGATGGTCTTGTGGGGTATCCAATGCCTCCGCCTATGTCCTTTCAATTAAGAGACGTCATCCAATATATCACGGAGATGGTAACCTTTTCTAGCACTTTATCCTCCTTGACTTGGAGATATTTGGGTTTTCCCAAGCTTGTGTCGACTATTCGTAAGATACTGACATTTCACAGAAGTCCAACACGAGAGCCTTGGCCTCCCCCGTGACTTGCCGCCTAGAAAATCCCAAGCGAGTTTGATTTAAGCTCTTTTCTGACTCATCTAAAAAGAGAAAACATTGCCGAGTGAACTCGTCCCTTTCACACTCGTTAAATTGGACTTGAAAGGCCTTGAGTCTTAGTTAATCTCTTTTCCGACTCATTTTCAAAAAGAGAAAATATTACTGAGTGAACTTGTCTCTTTCACACTCGTAAATTGGAGTTGAAAGGACGTCTATTTGGTAAAATTTTATCTCTTTTTCACACCAAGTAGTCTAATATTACTAAAAAGGACATTTTTTTGCGTTAAGGTGTGATTGCATCTCATGCCATTGCTTGTAGTATTGAGCCTATAGCTGGTTCTCGCTTTGCATTATAAACCGTTTGTCTTACAGTTTTGCATCCTCAACCAAGCAGAGCCTCGTTTATATCCTTTGCAACTTGACACCCTATACCCAGGAGGGAACATTCCCTTGAGTGTCCCTCTCCCGCATGCACCTCCTTTCATTGAGCATAGGTATGTTCCACTCCTGGAACTAATTTTGCTTACTTGTAACACTCGTTTTCTCCTCTGTATCATAGCATTCATTTGACTATGAAAAAACAAAAAAATACGGGTGGGAAGGGAGTATTATATTATATTGGCAGCATTCGTGTCGCCTTTGAATAGAGCACAAAGTTATTGAGTCCACTTTTCATCATAATTTTGGGTTTAGCATGGCCTTAGGAAGATGAGCTCGTTACAGAGAGTTTTCTCCCCTGATTGGTTACTCTTCTAGTCCATATGGAGAGTTTGATTGATGCCTCCTGCATCTCATTGTTTCATCATTGAGTCTATGCTGCCAGAGTCTTCCATATGTATCATGCTCTTGTTCAAAGAATGTCTATCAACCTCTGTCGACCATTCCTCATAACTCTTGAATTTGCATGTCATCCATACCCTCAGTTTGTCTCATAATCACATGAAGTTGTAGTCCTATTACACACCCTGGTCCTACTTTCATGATTGGTAGGTAACCTTGAACCCAATACTCGACATTTCATCATTGATCGTTGACTGGGTGGTTTCCCTTGTGTTCGACAATAAGACATCTATTCACACATTGGGATTCATGCAGTGTCTTGGATGCCATTAGACTTATTAGTGGTTTCCTCTCCTTTGTCAACAATTTTCCTCATTGGATTCTATTTAGAGGGTCTTTTTCGTGTACCGCTTGCACTTGGCACACACTAAATACGCACAGGGTTGTTGGTTCGTGAACATGTTCTTCGTCCGTTTTCCTCCAAATCATCAAGCTCCTGCTTTGTACCTCATGCTGAATGATGAGAGATTCCTTAATTCTCTCATTTCAGCGGGTCTCCTTCCATCGACTTCAACTCATCTATTCTGGAAATGAAACCTAGAGTCCTATGAGTACCTAGAGGCTTGCAGTCATTAGTGGCAGGTTCTCTCACCATCGACAGTTGGGAATACATCAATGTCTCTTGATTGATGGATTCTTCAAGTGTTTGACCTTGACTCTTTTATTCACACTTGTAATAATGTACTCGATGCCTTGATACTTACTTTCATCATCAGTAGGTTGTCTCATGTTTGTTAATGGTATACCTCAATGACTGGTAATCAAACGAAGTCTCATTGTGTTCGACCTCAACTTCTTTATTCACACGATGTGGACTTGCACCTTTGGCAGATTGTGTAGAAGACTTGAAGACATCAGTATGTAGCTGCAACTTTTCTGAGCTGTTGCTTCCTTTTCATTGGACCAATACCTGTGTGACTTCAGTGATCATGGGAGATCAGATTGTACTTTATTGTATACATATATCTTCAGATTGATTTTGAGACTGGTTTTACTGGGCCTTGTTCATGACTATCACAACCTTTGGCATGTAACCACATTTGTATTTGCCTATTCATGGGCATGGACAATTGTTTGGTATATTTTCACATGGATCTGCAGTGTAATTCAAATTGGTAGCCATGTATGCAAAGTCAGTACAAATTTTAATGAGCGACTAGTTCTTCTAGCTGGGTCCCCATTACTTCACTTCTGGGTTTTTATAATGTATTTCAGCCATCGTAGATACTCCTCTGACCTCACACATTAGGGGACATCTGTTATAGCTAGATTTTCCTCACCCCATTAAATCTTGCACAAAAGGCCTTTTTCCATTTCCCTATGCAAACTTGTAATCCATTTTTGCAAATCCCAGAGCTAAAAATAAAATTGTTCCACATATATGCACTTTGCCTACTATACAACATGCGTATATGTAGGTTGCACCACTACAACTTGCGTACATCAAGAAATGTGCCCAAAATTGAAAAATAGTGTCGGGTTTCCATGTCAGGTCATGAGATCAATGATCCTTGGCCTTCCATATACTGGAAACATTCCGACTCGACCCTTCAATTCCACTTGAAGGCTATAAATGGGCCAAATCCGAGCTATGGAAAAGAGGAGAACGAATTCAACTTTGAGAGCAAAGTTGCTCTGGAGAAATTATTCACTTCACATTGAGTCTGTATCCCTTTGTCCTTTAAGTCTGAACACATTGTTCAACCCCCAAGATCTTCCCTTATGGATTGAGAACTTCATTGTCTCTCTTATATGAGCTTGCCTTTGGTGGTGGATTGAAGTGATGGAGGCCTAGCTGGAAGGAACTTAGTTTTTCGGTTTCGAACCGTGCCGACACGAAAGTCTGTAACTTATTCACTTCTGCTGATTATATCTTAATAGAAATACTCTTTTCTCATCCAATTGATATCTTGCAAATATTTTAATTATTATTCCATGGGCGTATTTGTTATGAATGTTGATGGATTATGCTATTGAATGTGCTAACATCATATATTATCACCATATGCTTGCATTGCTTGGTTGTTGAGGACTAGTTGCATGCATATTGCTTTGGGTCAAGTGCTCAACGATGGACTTCATCGAACATCTGGACGAGGTAGGCCTTTTATATTGTCTTTCTAGCATATTTATTTATATAGCATACTTGAGAATAGAGTTGATTTTTGCAGTCATTTTTGTCTGTTGTGGTTTACCCCTATCCATAGAGAGATTTTACTCGTAGCAATATAGTCAATCGATCACCCTCATCAACAATGGATGACAAGAATTCGAATGAGGTATGGATTGGTAAGAAACCCTCTCTCACACATCTCAAGGTATTTGGCTATGATGCCAATGTTCGTATTCCAAAGGAAAAAATGAGTAAGCTAGATAAAAAGGATAAAAAATGTATCTTTATTGGGTATAAAGATGGTCTGAAAGGTTACAATCTTTGTAACCCATAAAATAGGAAGGTAGTGTATATATGAGATGTGTTATTTAGAGAAATCAAATATGTTTTCAAACATGAAGTCCTACCAAGGAAGAACCAAAGAAAATAGAGTTTGATTTTCAGGATAATGAATCAGACTCTATAGAAGAACATGAATAATAATAAGAAGATCATCATACTCTAGCATTCAAGAGAACGATTTGGAAAATAAGGCAACTAGAAAGGTATACTCCACCTGATTTCTGTTCAAATTTTTCTTTGTTTATTATTGACTATTATCCTAGAACTATTAGAGAGGTAGTGGATCAGTGGATGAAAAAATCTGGAAAAAGGCCATGATGGAAGAAATGGCAACATTGGACAAGAATGAAGCATGGGATCTAGTGGAGTTGTCAACTAGAATAAATACCATTGGTAACAAATGGGTGTATAAGAATAAGTTAAATACAAAAGGAAAGGTGGAGAAATAGAAATCTCAATTAGTAGCAAAAGGTTATTCCTAGGTAGAGGGATTTGACTCTGTTGATAATTTTTTATCATGTTTCCAAGTTAACTTCAAATATAATTATTTTATCTATCGTTGTTGCTTTTGATTTTGAAGTAGAAAATATGGATGTGTAGAAAATATTCCTATATGGGGATCTAGAAGACGAAATCTACATGAAGCACCCAAAAGGATTTGTTGTGAAGGGAAAGAAAGTGATGGTATGAAAGATGAAAAAGTCCCCGTGTGGGTTAAAGCAATCATCAATGATGTGGTATAATTTTTTTGATAATTATATGTTGGGACTTGGATTCAAAAGGAGAAAATCATATCACTATGCATATTTCAAATTAATGAGTGATCACCTTATTTATTTCGTCTTGTATCTGGATGATATGTTTCTGATAGGAAACGACAAAGAGATTATCCAGAATGTGAAAGCTCAGTTGTCCTATAAATTTTACATGAAGGATATTGGTGCTACAAATTTCATTTTGGGCATGGAAATTAAAAGAGACTGGGAAAACAAGAAACTCTAGTTAAATCAGAGGAAATAGTTTGAGACAATGTTGCAAAGGTTTAATATGCAAGAATGTAAACTGATCAGGGTTCCTATTCTTGTAGGTGTGAATTAATCTTTGGATCAATGTCCTAAAACACAATAAGAGGAAGAGGACATGTCTCATACTCCATATTATAGTGTGGTTAGCAGTTTGATGTATGCAATGATCTATACTAGACCAGACATTGCACATGCAATGGCAGTTTTGAGCAGGTATATGTCAAAACCAAGGAAGGATAATTGGACAACGATAAACATGGTTTTCATGTATTTTTGTGGCACTACTAGTTATGGATTGTGCTACCAAGGAAGACAAAGATTGGATAGAGTGTTGGATATACATGGCTTTGTTGATTCAAATTGGGCTGGAGATATGGATCACAAAAGATCTACAAGTGGGTATGTGTTTAATCTATTTGGAGGAGAAATAAGTTGGATGCTAAAAATACAGCCTGTAGTGGCACTCTCAACTACAGAAGTTGAATACATGGAAACCACTCATGCAAACAAGGAAGAAGTATGGTTATAGAGATTGTGCTCAAGTATTGGGTTGGTGAAACAATATGTAAGGATAGATTGTAACAATCAAAGTGCAATCTTAGTGATGAAGAAACTGACTTATAATTCAAAGACAAAGCATATTGATGTTCAATATCACTTTGTGAGAGACATTGTTGAAGAAAAGAAGGTGTTGCTGATGAAGGTGGACACTTTGAATAATGTTGTAGATTCATTAACAAAATTTGTGAGCACCGAGAAGTTTTCTTGGTGTAGAGGACATATGGGCATTACTGCCTTGGATTGTTAACTATGTAACCATGTAACCACTTATATGCAAAGAAAACAACAAGTGGGAGAATGTTGGGTATGTGTTATATTCTTTGCACGACCAAACCTAGTGTTTGTGTTACGTCGGGCATGCAGGGGGGGTCACAGGGGGATGGAGTGTAGGGTGGAGCCCCCATGTCTGGGGGGTCACAGAGGGGTAGGGGCAGTGTCTCCAATTTGTTTTTTGGTGGGTTTTGCATTTATTTTTAACAGTTTTTCAGCTACATGGTTTTCATCGATGGTTTTCTAATTTTGATTAAGGAATTAGGGTTGTTGACTAATCTGGGTCAATGGATTATGGGTTTTGGATGCCATGAGATCCTATCTATATTTTATTGTAAACAATGAAGATATATTATTATGAATAAAATATTAGAGGTGTAACTCTAAACAGGTTGTTGATTTTCCCGGTTTGGGCTTCCAAGATAAAATATTTGTGTAATGTGTGTGTGTGCGATTGTATATTTTCTATTTTTATTAAGAATCTATTTGCATTAATTAATTGTACAAGGTTTAAATCTATAGGTTTCTATATGTAAAGGGTATCATTTAATTCTTGTATGGAGTGAGGTTCTACCGTCTTGAGAGTAGGGGTTAGTTCCTCTCAGCTTCTTTGGCATAATTGTAGGACTGTATCTCTTTAATTTTTCATAGTCTCTTGGTCTAAACTGTAGCCTCCTTTGTGTATCTCTTAAAATAGGGATCAATTCTACATATGGAGTTAATTGGGAATGATTAATTGGCACATACTTGGTATTAGTGGTTCCAATCGCTTATCCATAGACTAATCCTTGGCTCTTCCTCCTTGTACCTTTGGGATTCTCTTATTTCTTGATTCTCTACCCATGAGAAAAAGAATATTAATTAATCATGTCCCACATAAGGGTTAGGAGACCATCCAAAAGGATAAGGCATGGCATAATTGTGTAAACAAAATTCACACATCAAATTACTTTCCTTCTCATGGCACTAATGGTAAATATTAGTGAAATCTCTTGGACTATCCATTTGGAAGGATAAATACTTGGAAATATTAATGAACTAAAATTTATTCCAATACTCTCTTAGATACATGGTGTAAGTCCTTGTTGGGTGTCTGCATCAAAGCATCTCTTCTACAAGTTCTACTACTATAGTGATAGAGCTATTGAAAACAATGTTTTTAAATCATTGCTCTTATTTTCTTCTCTCTGTCTCTCTAGCTTTGTTCTTAGGCTTAAGTTCTCATTTTCTATTTGTTTTATAGTTTCCATGAGAATTTGAGACTTCTTCTTAATATAAAAAGTGATCCATGTTGCATTTAAGAGATTTATATATCTATTCTTTCTACCTCTCTCCTCGAATATGCAATAGATTTCCATTTCTGGACCTCTACCCTTTCTTCCTCCAATTGGTCTAGGAGGTCTTGTAGATTAGTCTTCCCAGTCCTTATATCGTTATCTCTTTGGGTTTATTCCATACCCATTGTAGGACTAGATGGAGTGATCTCTTCTATGTTATATGTGGTATGGCTAGGTGGAGGATTTTTTATATCATGGGGTATTTGAGACCTTATTCTAGCCCTTGGATTTTTGATTTGAATTTTTTTATCTCATTATGAACTTCCTTTCTTATGGATTTGAGACCTTAAGTGGGGTGATCCCCCGATTTATAGAAAGGAACAATGATATCTTTATCCAAATCCATTATTTTTGTGGTAGCTTCCTTTCATGTTTCCTCTACTTATTCCTCTTGTGAGTCTTCCTCTTATTTTGATGGTTGGTTCCTGCTTTGTCCGTCATTTTATTTTTCTTCTTTGACTCCCCTATGAGATTTACCTCTTCATATCTAACAAATTTATATTTCAAAACTACAAACTCCTCATCACTTATTGTTATGAATTTATCCCATGAAACTTATTATGGTTTCCTAGCCAATGCATCACATATAAGTTGCTTCATGATCCCATAGTGGGATAAAGCTACTGGTTTCCATTCATATACCTTTTTTCTCATATCCTTAATATTGGAGCAATAAATATGGGACAATCCAATTATCTGCACGCTTCTAGCGTGAGTAATATCTTAGTTGGTATAATAGCTTGAAATGGTAGGCATGTTACTAGGTTGTATCTCCCTTGACATTTTACATATCTAATAAGGTGGAGGGCTACCTCATACTAAGGTTCTGGTAAACTAGTCCTTTTGATTCCCTATTTGGTGTCCTCCATGGATTTATATCTTAGAAGAAATTCCCTTTCGACCTCTATGGATGGAATCATGTCTTCTTTGTCCCAAGGAAATCCAATGGGGATCCTTGTAACCCTTAAGGTCTTCTATATGTACTTGTATATCTAAACCTCCTACTATAGTATGTAACCCTTTGTATTTCCGTATATTAGCATGCATTTGGAGTATTTGGGAAAATTCCATGGTCAAATCACCATTATAACCCTTCAATATGTTAAAATATTCAATCCATTGATATTTCTAGAATATTTCAACAACTTCAATGTTACAATAGAGTTTAGATGTACTTGTGGGTTCTTTCTTATTAAACCATGCTCCCATTTTTACCTTTTACGGAAATTCATTTACATCTAAGACTATATAAACCTTCCTTTTGCTTTGAGTCCACTAGTAATTCTTAAAAAAAAAAGAAATTACCTTGTAGTTATTGTATTTTCTATTGAGAACTAGACTGTAAATAGGAAATTTAGGCTCAAAATCGTACCAAAATAATAATATTGTGTTGATCCTAACAACATTGTTGTGCTTGCCAAAGATAAAAAAATTAGGTTCCCTACTGTTGGGTTCACCTTCATTCCACGCCTGCACGTGTTCCATCCTTATTAACACTGGGGTGTTTTAGACCCAGGGTTTGTCCAGAGCTATCCAAAAAAACCCCAAAGCACCGACATATCAATCCTCGGTCAAGGTCGAGGAAGGTCTCACTCGAGATGCATAGAGGATCGCAAAGACCATAAGGTCTTGTGATAGCGATGAAGGATTAAACTTACAAATCATTATTGCAATTGACATCCATGTAACTCAGGTCTAATAACCTATTTAGGATAAAGAATTAAAACTATACTATTATGAACAAAATATATATAATAATAAATATAAATACATTACAAAATATAAATAATAATAAATGAACAATAGTTAATGATTAATAATGAAGAGACACCTCCCTGATGAAAGGTCACGTCTCTTCATGGAAGGGCACTCTTGCATGGGTATATAAATCCCTCATTCACATTGTAATGGGCATCTCATCTCATATTCATTATTCTTCTTATTATTATCCTATATGGATTTATGTGTACTATCCTATTTATATTGGATATTCTTTGTGTGAGCAAATTTTGTTCGTCTCATATACACACACATGTTCAACTCATTCATAACCAACACATATTAGATGAGAACTTCCATATATTTATTACTAGAAGTATACCATCACATCAGAGATATACAGTGCACTGAACAACTGCCTATGACAACCACATAAATTCATATCATTACTACATAAAACAATGTAAATACAACATAATGAGACATGCGCCTTACATTAGGAATCAGAGATATCAAATACACATGAATATATTCAAAACATCACAATATTACAACAGGATCAGAGTGAGATCGACACTAGTAGCTAATCTAACTCAAAAATATCAGACTAGCCAGACAAACAATTGATTTATTAACCAATCAACTAACTCACTAACTATTGTTCTGATCTTAGAGCTCCTTTTTCTATCTTCCACTGCTGGGGAGAACTGTCTCTTTCTACTCTACTCGACTTTCTTTTCTGATCCAATTGCCTCACATGGTTCTGGTGCCTGTCAACACTTCATGTAGACTCTTTGTATAAGGGGAAATCTTAACTTCCTCGCCAACTCATCTTGGCCACCCCATGTCTTCGTATGTTGTTGTCAATAATCATTCAAGGATATTTCTCAATGATTCCTTTCTTGATTCCTACGATAATCTTCTTGGATTTTAGTGCAACTAACAAAACACAGAACGATGCACACATAGTAGTATTTACACTTGGCACGATACTGACAAAACCTGATCCGTTGCACACTTTATGGCATTCCTCACACATTTCCTTAGGTGTGTTCAAAACTATGGAATGAGTGCACACAAATTCACTTTTTCACGTGTGCAAAACTGAACCCAACAAACCAACAAGCCCCCACCAGTATTGTCTGGCTCACCCTTGATATGACTACTGCATAGTTTTCAGGTGACTAGTTTGAGGAAGAGAATATCATTGTTCTTCAAAATAGTTGTGATTACATCCAGTTGCTCGAACCCAAATATTCACTGGTTCCTGCAGAAGTGAACGAGGGATTTATTTAGAGTCCCCCATTTAATCATTATTGTCTGGATAACAGTGAGGTTCCCTCAAGAGAGAGCATCATTCTATGTTTGTCTGTTTGTTTTGGCATGACCAGGCCGAGAAATAGGTCTTCGTCGATCTATTTCTGGGGGGTTGTGGGTCAATGACGAGATGTGAGAATATGGTTGGTACAAATGGGATTGACTAGAGGAATTTAGCTCGGCTTTCTTTCTCTAGAGGAGGTTGTGATGATGAAATATGGGATGAGGAAGTTGGGTGAGCCATTGAGTAGGGTCTCATCTTAACAACAAAGGGGTTGAAGCATGGAAAATATTGAAGCAACTATTGTGTAGGGGAATGGGGAGTGGTTTTGAGAAAAAAAACATAGTTCAGAAAGTTGGGGGATACAAAGTTGATACTGTCGAGGACAGGGGTTGGGAAGATGATGACCAATCAGGAGTTGAGATATGAACCACCTTCTGAAATACTACAGGATAGACTCTTGGGTTGGTCGATCGAACTGGTGATAAAATAATATGGATCGCCAGCTAAGCCATGCCATGATATGGGAGCGGAAGAATCACAGTGAGATGAGAAAGGAAATTGTGACAGGAGTTGGTAGATAATTGCACTAGCTGGTAATAGAGGGTGTGGAATATATAGGTGGGAGATGCCGTGAACGAGAAGGAAGGAGGAGGAAGCAATGTGAAGGACGGGATGGCTTGAAGGGGAAGAAGGAAGTGACAATAAACTGTAGAGGACAGACATATCGATATGGTAGCTCGATTGTATAGGAGAGGGTGGTTAAAGAATGTGATATTGAAACTCAATATGTACTTGTGACATGTGTGAATGACTCAAATGATATTATTTTCCCTTTTCAGATCTAGTGTCAGGAACTTCATGAGGACCCATGTGATGTGTATATATAGAACACCCTATGCTTGTTGGAAAAAATGTAGCCGTACTTGGAAATCTCAATTATTTACACCCTATGTCACTCGATTGATCCCACCTGAGTGACTGAGATGAATGCTTGCATTATCAAAATGTAAATTATGTCGACTATGAGTTGTCCTAAATATTTTACAACCTATGCTAATTTTACTATATCGAGCCATAAAGCTGAAAAAATATTAAATGGTGTTTGACCCTTGAGGCCCATAGTAAACCTTCAAGCTGCTACCATTGATGAGACCTTTGAGTGGTTTTCCTTGTAGGGTTGCTAGCTTGGTGGCACCTTCTTCACTAATGTAGACTCGTTGAAACAAACCTATCCAATGTATGTGTAGCTTAACATGATGTTGTAAATATTTGTTGTCATATAAAAAACTAAATATCCAGGCTGAATGATTTTTTGGCGAATGTTACATTCGTGTTAGGCTTTATGTCTATATTTTTTTACCACTTGGTTGAAGCATGCCATTATTTATTTTTCCTCGAGTTCCATAAGCTCATCCAACCTATGTTGGAGGGACTAATCATCAATCATTTGAGTTGTGAGGGCGACCCAAAGGCTAGGGACCACAAATTGTAATGGCATGACCACTTCCTTTCCATAGAATAATATGAATGGTGTGCACTTAGTTATCCTTTTTCGCATGGTTTGGTAAGCCCATAATACTACATGGATACACTGATCCCAATCACCACGTTGCACATTACAAACTTTGGATAATACATGTTCTAAAATTTTATTAAAAGCTTCAACCATACCATTATCTTGAGGGTGGTAAGGAGTGCTCTTTTGGTGATGGATCATGAAATTCTAAGTGATTTTCTGGATGGTCTCATTCAGAAAATGCAAGCCCTGGTCGCTAATAAATACCCTTGGACATATGAATATAGTTATAATGTTGTAAAAAATGAAGCGTTTTGTAGCTTCTGTTGTACAATCCTTGACGGGTTCTACATCATCCCATCTTGTTACATATTATATTGATGTAATAATGTATCGTGCCCCGATGCGACGTGTAGGTGGATTGATTGGACCAACAAAGTCTATTTCCCATTTTTGAAAGGGCTCAAGTGAAATTACTGGGAAGAGTGGGAGCTCATATCTATGGTAGGGATTTCCCACTCATTGACATATGTTGCAGTGTTTTCAGTAGTATTTAGAGTTTGTGAAGAGAGAGGTCCACTGGATCCCTGTGTGTAGAACCTTGCGCGCGGTCGCCTGGCCGATGCTATGGCCTCCAGAAATACCTTCATGTGCCTCATATAGGAGGAATTTTCTTTTGTGTTCTAAATCACAACAATGTGGGATTCCATCCACGCCCAACTTATACAATTGTCCGACAATCAATTTATAATCAACACCGTGGGTCACTAGTTGGTGAAGTTTCACATGAGTATATGTCATGGGAGCCTGTCTGGTGATGAGGAATTATGCTATTTTGGCCAATTGATCTTGGAAGGATTCCACTCGGAAGAACTACACATCCATAATTTCATCGTCAAGGCTCTGAGCAACTTCCCCATTTTTAATTTGCGACAGATGATCCGGGCCCACATTATCTTTTCATGATTTAACAATAACTTCGAAGTCAAATTCTTGAAATAGAAACAACCATCGACAGATCTAGACACCCAAAACATGTTTGTTAACTAAATACTTGAAGGTAGAATGATCAATGTAGAATTTGAAAGCAGACCCTAACAAGTAGTGGTGAAACATTTGCAAGGAATATACCATAGCCAGGCCCTCATGCTCAGTTGTAGTGTAATTCCTTTCAACATTAGATAACTGCTGGTTGGAAAAGTAGACTGAATGCTTGATATTTCATTCCCTTGGTTGTGCTAGAAATATTCCCAACACAATGGATGAAGCATCGGTGTCGACATGGAAGAGCTTGGACCAATTTGAAAAAATAAAAATGGGTGAAGTAACTAGTTTTACTTTCAGGGTATTGAAGGCTTGTTGGCATTCTGGTGTCCATTCATATTGAATATCCTTGTGAAACAATATTTACAATGGGACCATAAGATGAGCATAGTTCTGGATGAACCACTTGTATTTTTTGGTATGTCCCAAGGTTGCATGCATTCTGTGAACTGAAGTAGGGGCCACCATATCAAAGATGGGGAAAATATTAGTTGGGTCCCAGAGAAAGATATCTTTACACATGATGTGGCCCAACAATATACTAAAGGGTGTACAATAGGTGCATTTATTCAAATTCAAAGAGATCTGCAGTTGGTGACATCGATCTAGCATTAGTCGAAGGGATTTTATTTGCTCCTTTATCAGACTGAACATAGTCCAGTTGTCGAAGTATACCTCAAGGAAATTGTGGATAAATTCCTTGAACATTCCAACCACTATACGAGAAAACATTGCGGGGGAATTCTTCAATCCAAATGGCATGACAATGTATGAAAATGACCCCCATTCAGTTGTAAAGCTGGTTTTATCCTGATCTTATTCCGTGATACAAACTTAATGATATTCAGAGAAACCATCTGTGAATGAGTAGGCTTCCCTTCCACCAACATTTTCTAACACCTCGTTTGTGAAGGGTGTCGAGAAAGGATCATGGAAACAAGATGAATTCAAACTTATTAGATCGACGCATATATGATTTCCCCGGTATTAACCCAATCGAACTCCTCCACAGGGAAAATGATCCTGAAATCCAACATTCGATCTAGTTATTTCTGCACCTTTTCTTTGTACTTAAGTTTTAGGCAATAGGGTCTTCTCTTGACTAGCTTGGAATTGGGTTTGAGTTGTGTTAGAATATAAGTCAAAATTTGAAATAAAAATTCAAATTTTGAATTCTTTCTTAAATTGTTCCTGATTTTGTCATTGATAAATAATTTTTTTCTTTATAATTTCTATTTTATAAACTAATAAACATTCATTGTTGTGTTTCAATGGGAGGGATCAATCCTAAACCATCAATCCTGACACGTATCAACATCAATAATTCATAGGATTTCGGGGATATAGAGTTGTGCAATGTTTAATTCATGCAGTATTCATGTATGTGGTTCCACTATGGGACTTTGTTCTTTGGCGTTATTCAAATATTTTGTTTCAAGTTATCTTGAATCCCCGAATTGTTGAAGCCCAAAATCAATCCAACATCATATCCTCTCTCTTAAATTTTTTTATTAGGGATTTCACGGTTCAGGATTTCAAACTCAATGTTGAACCTTTTATCCTAAATTCATGAAGCTCCAGAGCCCCGAAGATCCAAAAGATTGCATTCATAAGGGAAAATACTTAGCTGATGTGTCATATGCCACCTACCATTATTTTCACGTGGAGACACGTGGCACTTATTTTCATCATTTTTGGACACATGATTCACACGTTTCAGGATGACATGTGTCACTCATGTTCTTATGACATGTCATCATAGGTGACGTCATCCTGCCACATCACTCTAGGATACTATTCTCCGGGATATCATTATGTTAATAGATCTCAGAAGTATCGAATTGTCGAAGGCCCGGACTTACAAAGTGACAAAGTGTCATAGATTAAAGGTTAAGTAATGATTAATAATTCTTGATTAAGGGTAAATAATTACTTCGTGACTTCGGCCTTCAGGATATGTTTAACATTCCCTATTCAAAATCCCTGAATAACCGAAGTGTTGGAGTACTTGTTATCACTAATCAAGATTATTAACGATAATTAAACATTATTAGCGTAAGATATTCGTGCAAAGTTTACCACCATTAGGTAATAAATTTACCAACTTTTAGGATTATAACCCTCTTGTTCAAATGGGAAGTATTAAATGTAGAAATAATGGAATGTTTAATTGTGATTTGATAAAATATTTGAACTCCACTTCGTCTCTGTATTCGCATTCACAACCGTTATTTTTCCCTACAAGAGCGAATATTGTTTACGAAAAGTCATGGCACCTTGCGGGGGAGCAAAAAAGCAGGTCCAAGACTAGTCTGCAGAGGAGACAAACCCAAATTCCGATCTTTATTTAGATACTATTGCTTGTTTAATAAGAAGCATCAAATCCAGGGTGCAAGTTTATGAAATACTCTAGGAAGAGAAATCCATAGTCTCTGGTGATGGAAGCGAGGAGAAAGATGTTCTAAATACAAAAAATCTCAAGGAGGTGGCGAAGTCAAAATTACATAAGGTGGTAGCACGACTAAAGTTATTTCCCTACACATACATGATACATTGGGATCTAAAACATGTGGATATACCAACTAGGACCATCTATAGCCATCAAAGGACTATTGTCGTCTCTTTTCGAACTAGAGATATCCAAGTAATGCATAAATTGTACAATAATCCCAAATACGTTTACCATGCAGAATTTGTGAAGAAGTTTGAGAAAGATTAATGTGAAGATTATGAAAGAAACATCCATGATACAATTAAAACCTGGTGCGGAAATGAAAATAAATTTAAAGCGGATAGTCATGGTATATAATCCACAACTTCTTGTGATGCACATATTATGTACATGGCTACGATGCTCTGTAGATTGTATGGAAATAAAAACCCTGCACATTTCACAGTGGATTGTGTCTCTATTATTCATGAAGCTTCAGAAAGTTTCACTTTTAATTGGGGAAAGTTGTTTTTTTATAATTTGGTCAAACAAATAGGGGTTTATACAAGTCAAAGGTCTAAAGGTGAACCAACTCTTTTTTATATGTTAACATATATTATAGATGGGATATGTTACGAAACCCCTTTCCCATTGATGAATTGGAGTTGGAATCCAAAAACTTCTGAGCCAATACACATATATCATTCTAAATTGTGGGAGGAAAATGAAAAAGATCATTTTTATGAAATATGCCATAATGTTATCATCCCAATTCATAAAGTTCTATATGGTAACCCTCCTCCTAGGATCTCAGAGCAAATTATGGGAAATATAGGTGCAATTTCATACTGGTATATCGATGAGATTTTTTCCTATATCATAGTGTATGGTCGTTTCACATCTCCTCATGCTTTACCAACAAAATTTCCATACATACTCATTTGCAGGGAAGTTGCATACCAAACAATTTTTTTAGGAATAACTAAAGAAATGAAGGCAACATAGAAGAGGGTATGGCCAACTTATCCCATATAGGTTGGTGAATATTCCTTGTTAGATTTTGGACATGCTAAGGTTGAAGCTTCAACCTTGGAAGATATTACATTGTCTTCTATTGAATTCAAAAGACATGAGGGTGAAATCATGAAGATGGGTTGCACTTTTTCTTGTTTTATGAGAAAAAAAATTGTATTTTCACAAGTTCTTCAACTTCCAGCATACAAAAGGATTTTTTTTATTTAGAATTTCACTTTACAGTAAAAACAAAACTTGTGAAGAATTTTCTTAGCTTTCCAATGACTATTTTTCAAATTTTTTTTGTCACGATTTGATATGTCAATTTGACAATTGTTTAACAGTATGTTCCTTAAACATGAAAGGAATGATAATGAGTTACTTTTTTCTACAACAATGTATCTATTATTAAACTTATGTTTTTAAGAAATGAAATATACTGCAACAATCTACAGAGAATCTATTTTATTATGACTATAATTTTGAATCTAACGGATGAATATTATAATTTCTAGAATTTTTTGAAGTTGACCAAGCTGAAAACATTGTAGATTTTAAACATTTGTTTTTACACACCTTGTATCTATCTTAATTTTTACTTAAAACTAAAATCTAAATATACCCTTTGGAAAAGAACAGTTTAAGGATTATGAATATATTTTTTTCCAAAATTTTCACTGTATATTTTTAGAGATACCGATATTTCATTTCACTGAATCATAATGTCTGCTGAAAAATATTATGTAGTGTTTTTTTTTTTAATTAAATAAAATTAGATAAAAATAAAGAAAATGAAAACAAATTATAAGAATTGCAAGTAGATTCAATTTTGGAAATGTTGGTGTCATTTTCGAAACCAAATTCTCAGTATTTGCAAGAGTCCGCAACCTCCAAAGTTCAGGTAAGCTTGGGGCAATTCTCTGGTTTTTGTTTTCAGTCCATATTTTATGCTTTTGGCCGAAAGACTAAAATCTAACGAAAACCGTCAAAACTGAATGGTTTCCAAGGTTTTCGGTCGAAAAAACCTTCTTTTAGCCGAAAGGCTGTTGAGTGAATTTCGTTGGTTGGAAAAATTGTATCGTTTCATTTTGTGCCAAATTGTATAAATAGGCTTTCGGCTGAACACATTTAACACAATTCATCAAATGGACAGACAAATATCAGCTCGGGGATAGGTATTTCAAAGCATTTCTATTACTAATTGTAGTTGTATTATTTTCTTTCTTTATTTCTCCCCTCTGTTCCATATGCTTAATTGGAGGATCGATATCGATACATGATGGTTTTCTAGAGAACTTAAACAAAGTTTCGAATCATCTTTTTGGTTTTTGTTGAATAAGGTAATTGATGTTTTTTCAAGTTTTTATTGGAATAACAATTTATATGTTGAAAGATAAATGTTGAGCATTTTTTCAAGGTGAAATCTTTGTTGAACATATCTTTTACAGATAACTATAAAAGTCATGGGAAACAAAAGTTTGCGCAAGAGAAAATTTGATCGCACTCTAGATGATACTCGCCAAATCGAACAAAGGAAAGAGTTTTATCGGAGAAAGAAACAAGAATGTGCAAACATTGAAGAAAGAAACAATGATAATGTCAATAGATATTTTCGACAAGAAGAAGTTCAACAAGGTATGCATGCACATATGATGATCGAACACACAACACACATTGAGACTGTATTCAGAAAGTAAATAATTCAAAGTATAGAATTCAAATTTAAAATATTGTAAATAATATAATTGATTGTAATTACAATTTGATGTTTTTCAAAAAACATAAATAGATTTGTCTCATAATGTCGAAAAAGCCGTTGAAACCGAAATTGAAACAGAAGGCGTTGAAATCGAAATTGAAGTAGAAGACGAATCACCTATAGGTATGTACATAAATTTAGATAATACAAGATGAACACTCAAGTATATATAATTTAGTGAATTTATGTTCGGGTTATTTTTTTTAATATAAAATTTAAATTGAAATATGCAGGAGAATCTATCAACATTGATGATGAAATATTAGAAAATGTTGATATTGACAAATTTGGGAAGAAAAAAACTAAGCATTATATACGATATCGAACTAATCATATGTATAATACTTTTTTCAAAGATGAATCAGTACAAGTACAAGCTCAACTTTTACTTTGTCTAATGAAGTCAAGAAAGTTAAAAGAAGCTACATCATTATTGGGTATTCAAAAGTCGACAAAGGATACAAAGGTGAAACATAATGTCTTTAACAATATAACTAGTGTATTAAATTTTTTTGAAAAATCTCGAAAAGAAGATGTCCATGTTGCACGTAGAGCGATACAAACAACAGTTGTTTCATCTAGCAAAATAAAAGATCGTTTGACAGGACACATGCAAAAAACGATGGGAATGTCAAGAAAAATATTGCACAAACATAGAAAATTTCGTTTCCAAATAGATGTAAATGATGAATTGGCTTCTTGGACAGTGATTTCTAGACAACCCTACAAAGATAGACTTGCATAACATGTTAAAGAATTGGCTCGTAATTGTTGGTTGGAAGAATCTCATGTTTCACCACATACAAGGGATGTGTTGTGATGAAGAATGACACAAAAACAATATGAAGAACATCCAAAACATATATTGCCAATGACACAAATAAATTTGTTCAATAAGTTTAGAGAAGAGCACAAAGAAGTTAAAATTTCCATCAATACATTTGTGCAACAAAAACTATGGTTTGTTAGACCCATCACTATCCGTGACACTTGTTGTTGTCGTTATCATGTGGAATTTGAGTTGTATTATGACACTTTTTTAGATTTTGGTAAAACTTTATGGGCAGGTTCACCTCCTCCTTCCACATTTCGTGTTTTTATATCTGAAATTCTATGTGAAAGAGAAGATGATAATTTATTTTATAAAAGAAAATGTGTTGGTGGAAAGAAATGTGATCGTTGTGGAAATCTATGTTTGTTTCATTCAAAGTATCATATTGATATGAATGATCAATCATTTTATAATATAAGAGTCAATTGGAAGAGATATGAATATATGAACAACACGGATCCACATTCTTCAAATGTTATTTCCAAAAGGATTGATTCGAAGGTAGATAAAATCTGCGTGATAGATTTTTTGAAGAAGTTTGAGGAAGAGATCTATAAATACACCAAGCATTCACATAGAGCTCGATGGCAAGATCTACAATTCAAACAATTCCGTGAAGTGTTTCCACCAGGGAAAATATTGTCTGTAGTTGATTTTGCAGAGAATTACACATTCATTGCACAAAAAGAAACACAGAGCGAATATTATCATTCTGATCAAGTCACGATATTTGTTTACATTCTATATAGACGTGCTCAACGAAGTCTTGATAACAGAGAAAACACCAACGAAAACCGACATGTTATTAAAGAATATCACTTTTATATAAGTGATGATCGAGCACACGACACACATTATGTACAACATTGTTTTGATAAACTTTATGATTCATTGAAATAACGGGAAAGCAGATTCGATTGACATTGGATATGGTCCGATGGGTGTGCGGGTCAATTCAAATCTGCACGATCATTCTATTGGTTATGCCGTCTTCATAAAAAATTAAACATTACACATTGTTGGAATTTTTTTGAGACTGGTCATGGAAAAGGAGAGCACAATGGTGCAGGGGCATGTATAAAACGAACACTTTGAAGGTATCAGCTGAGCCCTCATGCCGATCAATTTGAATCCACTGAACAAGTTGTTGAATGGTGCAAAATGACGCTAAGCCATGAATATAATCCGTCAAGGGATGTGCGCAGATGTGTCTATATATAAATGTTACATGTATGTACACATGATATATAAATTTGAATGTGTTCAAATTTATATTCAATCTTCAATCATTTTCTTGAGTGATTTCAAGTTGACAAGTTCTTGTCTTATGCAGGTGTTTTTGGTATGTTGGAATTGAAGATGTAAATAAATCAATCCCATATGACGCTAGTACAATACCTAGGACACGAAAAATACATTCAGTTAAAACAAAACGTTTTCAAAATGGATTTGCATTTGATAGAAGAAATGACTCTTGTTTTTGTTCAGTTTGCATAGAGGACACCGAATCCATAGATATTTGTGAGAGCGAAAACGAAGGATATGTTAAAGCTTGGAGACATATTGAACTTAATGTAAAAGGGAAAATTTCACTTGCAAGCTCAGAGGAGATGCAATCAAGTGAAGCTATAGTGTCAGTTGATGGCGACAGGGTTTCTGATTTTGTTAGAGAAGGTAAAATTTTTATGTTTAATTTTTTTTAAATAACTTGTAGATGTACTTGTGTGATAATCTAATATGAATTATTTGTTGTCCAATATATTCAATTATTTGTAGGAGATGTGTTTGCCATGGTTGCACCTGTAGACAACACTAAAAACATGAAATATTATTTGATGCGATGCACTGAACAAAAGATGAGGCTATTCGAAGATTTTGATGATAACAATTTTATATATGAAAATGGATTCATTGTATTGAAATTATATTTTTTTCAAGAAACCCATCAAACTGATACTCATGTTCACTTTCAAGACTACCAGTCAGATGTCACAAGTTATCAATATAGTCATTTGGTATGTGCAACGTGCATAAAGTTAATAGAAGTTCAATTAAAAAAAAAAAAAGTTAGAAAATGGAAAATGTCCAAAATCGATCATGAACGAATAATTGAAGATGGAATACCATTACGGTGTTTTTAAACAAGTGACACATGTGTACATTCCAGAAAATTTTATTTTTCATTGAAAGTACATTTCATATTTTGATGACTTGTTTTGACTATCTTCAAACATATTTTCAAATATGATATTTATAAAAAGTGTACATGTATAAAAACTCCAGATCATTCTTAAAAAACACAGATAAAATATGGTTCAACCATATTTTATCTGTGTTTTTCAACCATTACACCAATAATATTTTCTATTGTGTTTTTCAACCATTATATTTTTTATTGTAATAATATCTTGTTTCAAATTTTAACTCATTCCGATTTTTATTTTAT
>ML786119.1:36729-72774 GCA_009831015.1 Picea engelmannii
AGCATTCAATAACTTTGGTCAATATGTGTGAAGTAATAAATGGGTATAATAATTAGTTCCCATCTAAGACTCTTTTATTTCTATAAATTAGACTTTATCATCCAAAATGAAGTATTCGTTATAACTATTCCTTTAGTCAAAGGACCTCTACAATTGGAAAAGACCACCAAAGTGGAAGACATTAGAAAAGACCACCAAAGTGGGAGACTGGTTCCTTTTTGAGCAGTTTACTACACAAGTAGGTCACTCACGTCTTACACAGAGATGTGACCAAGACTCATGACAATATGTAGGACATGTGAAGCATAGGGGGAGATTTACTTACCCATTATCATTAGGTCTCACTAGATAGTTTCAAGATGTGTTTTGTCAATCTAGTCCAAATATAAATGATTCTTGGCAATGAATATTTCTTTCTCTTGTTATGAAATGAAGAACACATAAAAATTCAAAACTTGGCGTAAATTACATAATCATGTTAATCATTGAGTTTTTGAATGAAATTTTTGTTTGAGGCCATAACTAAGGGAGCATATATCATAGCTTGGCCCGACTCACTAACCTAAGGAATCTTGATAGCTTGGCTAATAACCATTATATATTACCTAAAACGGAATCAATCTATGAATATATTGACTCATTATAGAAATACCAACATTAACAAAGTAATATAGATTTTCTATTCATGGAAAATATCTTGAATCTTAGTGTAAATGTTTGCTAACAAACACTTTGAACCTAATCAATCTATGAATAGGTTGACTCATTATAGAAATACCAACATTAACAAAGTAATATAGATTTTCTATTCATGGAAAATATCTTGAATCTTAGTGTTGATTCTTAGTGTAAATGTTTGCTAGCAAACACTTTGAACCTAATTTTTAAGGATTTTGTCACTTGTGATTACTTCTTTTTAATAATATTTTTTTAAGACTCTTGTACACTGCGAAATTGTGTTAAAAAATACGATGCACTCAAGAAATAATTGTTCCATATAGATTCTTGTTCTTGAACTACAATCATACAATATGACACTAGATTATTCTTTGTTAAGTACAATGCCATATTTACTTTTTGCAATTCAATTCCATCTTACTCATGGTTGTTTATATTTGATAACAAAATGAATTCTACCTTTTTGCAAGATTGCTTTCAACTCTTTTCCTTTTCATTTAAAGAACAACAATGCCACAATACTAGTAAATTACACCAACACACAAAATTTTGTAAATATCAACATCCCTAAAAAAAAAGTAAATATATTTGTATATACTACCAAAGATCTCAAATGAGGAATAAATCCAAGGGATATAGGAAAGTGTCATAAGGTATCTACAAAACTAGAAAAAATAGAGCTACAAATGGAACTTTATGCCTTACTAGTGATCCGAAAAGATCTTTTAATGATTGTGGTTGAGTTATTAATTGCATGTGTTAATTAACCATTTATGAAGCTGAATGAAAGAGGATGAATTTAATGAAGGAACACAGAAGCCATAAAACAATATACAGATATTAACTGAAGCAATAATAACAACAAACCATAACAAGAGAAGTGATAACAGAGTTCCACAAGGTTGCCTACGTCTCCGGGCCTTTGGATCAGTGGGGGAGGATTCTTTATTAATTATTCAATGCTTTCAAAGTATAGAAAAAATACATCAAATGGATCTCATACTAGTCTCACTGTATTCTACGTGACCTCAGAAATCCAACACAATTGACGACACTAAAAAATACTGAGTGTAGCTCCCGGAAATGGCCTCCAAAGTTCTCCTAGTTCGTTGGTTTTCTCTGCATAAATAACACTGTTCTGCTTTAATCTACATCAATTCGACCTCCTGATGCAGTGGTAAATCTTTTGGTTAAATAATGTGAGGTTGTGGGATCAAATCCCAACAACCCACGATTTCTTGGCTTGAAATCTGCGAAATATACCTTAAAATATGGTTCTATCCACTTGTGGCATAAAAATCGGGAATGAGTGCCTTATTATAAGGTTTGAAAACCATATAATAAAATCGTGGCACGAAATTATGACTTGAGTGCACTCTTTTTTTTTTTTTTTTACATAAAGTGCTTTTAATATGGCATATCCAAACCATATTACATATGGTTTTATAACCATAATACCACAACATGGCATACCATATCCCTTTTTAAATGGGTACTTTGTCCACTTTATAAAATATTCGTGGCTTATCCACTTTAATGACCACAATATATATAGTTTTTAAAAATAACCATAAATATTATAATATATAATTCCTCCTTAAAATTTAATAACTTGCCATATTTTACCAATCTCAACATGCCACGTGTTGTCATGGGATTGGCCCATGTAGAAACCAGTCAGATGTCAAGTGTCCACACAGAAATCTATCACTTGTCACCTATGCAACCTACCATGTGTCAATTATGAACTTTTCCACGTCACCTTGTTCATTCCACGTGCCAACTCCAGAATGTGCCACATGTCCTTTGACTAGTTGACTTTTTACCTGCTCATGTAAAACTTCCAAATGCGATAACTTTTGCATACGATGTTGGATTTACAATTCGTTTGTGCCGTCAAAAAGCTTGCGACAAGAACTACATGATCATGTCATTTTATTGAGCATTCAACAACTTTGATTTTTAGGCTTTTCTTAGCCCCATCAAGCTCCTGGATCCAATTTTGGATCACACCTCTCCACTAAGGACCTTTTGGTCCCCAAAAGGTTATTGACCATTCAACAAACTTGGTATAGGCCACCCAACGTGTTCTTTGTCTCTGAACTCTGTCCTGTGCAGTTGTCTCATCAAGATCAACTGTAACACAATCATGACAACTGACAACATATTGTTAGCCATTTGAACCCTGTTACATCTTACTGAAGCCACTATCATCCATGTAGACAACATTACTAATAATAGCATCAAAAGGATGACTGCAAATGAACTGATGTACTTATAATATTTGCACAACATGAGCTTATCTTGAAGCAACCTGTGATTGATTTTCCATTCAAAAATCATTTCATGTTCTTGCTTAAGATCGATTACTTCATTTGAAACAGTTATTGGTTTGTTGCTTGCTTGAACAACCTTCTTTAATTGTTCCATTGTTTGAAGTGTTTTATTTGCCTTAACATGATGAGCATGAACCACATAATCTTGACCTGCTTTGGTTAATTGATATTGATTATTTGTCCTGTAGAAGATTGTCTTACGATCATATAAGTATGGACTACCTAAGACCATTCCACATTCACTTAACAACACTACATCACATGTTACCTCATCCACATACTTAGCTGAAATTGCAAATTTGATTGTGCACTGGTTTGTTATGTGCATTTGATGATGATTTCTTATCCATTTAAGTGTGTAAGGCTTATGATGTACTTGTGTTTTTAACCCTAATTTCTTAACCAATTCTTCTGAAATTAGATTAGATTGAGATCCACTATCGATTAATGTGTCTATCTTAGTGTGTCGCATGATGGTCCTTATATGAAAAAAGTTACTTCTACAATCAATGCCTTCACCAATTTTACATGCCATACCAACCAATGAGACCTTAGATTCGTCACCTGAATCCGATCCCAAGTCTGTGGGTCTTGTTGTCGTTGCAACTGTTTGCCTTCCCTTCTTTTTCTTGAACCACTTTGGCCTTTTCTCGAGATTTAGAAATTGAACTTGAAGAAGAAGGAGAAGAAGGAGGTGATGATGGAGGTGAAGGAGGAGTCTGAGGAGGATCCTCTTTCTCATCACTTTTTTCCTTTGAAGATTCACCTAGATTTGGTCTTTTCCATTCCAAGTAATCCTCGTACATAGCAAGGAAAGTTTTCTGGAACTCTTTCTCATCCTGAGAAAGCCCTTTTTTTTATGCCATCTTCTCACTATGAGAAGCTCTCTTTTTCAATCCAATCAATGGATTCTCTTTAACAATCTCACCTTCACCACGCTGTAGATTTTCCCTGGTTAACATGCAAAACTCAAATCCAAACGTCAACTAGCTCTGATACCACTTGATCCGAAAAGATCTTTTAATGACTGTGGTTGAGTTATTAATTGCATGTGTTAATTAACCATTTATGAAGATAAATGAAAGAGGATGAATTTAATGAAGGAACATAACATCCATAAAACAATACACATATATGAACCGAAGCAATAAGAACAACAAACCATAACAAGAGAAGTGATAATGGAGTTCGGCAAGGTTGCCTACGTCTCTGGGCCTTTGTCTCAATGGGGGAGGCTTCTTTATTAATTCTTCAATGCTTTCAAAGTACATAAAAAGTACATCAAATGGATCTCATACTGGTATCACTGTGTTCTGCTCGACCTTATAAATCCAGCACAATTGACGGCACTGATAAAGAATGAGTGTAGCTCCCGAAAATGGCCTCCAAAGTTCTCCTAGTTCGTTGGTTTTCTCTGCATAAATAACACTGTTATGCTTTATTCTACATCAATTCGACCCCCTGGTGCAGTGGTAAATCTTTTGGTTAAATAATTTGAGGTTGTGGGATCAAATCCCAACAACCCACGATTTCTTGGCTTGAAATCTACGAAATATACCTTAAAATATGGTTCTATCCACTTGTGGCATAAAAATCGAGAATGAGTGCCTTATTATAAGGTTTGAAAACCATATAATAAAATCGTGGCACAAAATTATGACTTGAGCGCACTTTTTTTTTAGTTTTTTTTTTATACATAAAGTGCTTTTAATATGGCATATCCAAACCAAATTACGTATAGTTTTATAACCATAATACCACAACGTGGCATACCATATCCCTTTTTAAATGGGTACTTTGTCCACTTTATAAAATATTCGTGGCTTATCCACTTTAATGACCACAATATATATAGTTTTAAAAAATAACCATATATATTATAATATATAATTCCTCCTTAAAATTTAATAACTTGCCATATTTTACCAATCTCAACATGCCACGTGTTGTCATGGGATTGGCCCATGTAGAAACCAGTCAGATGTCAAGTGTCCACACAGAACTCTGTCACTTGTCACCTATGCAACCTGATATGTGTCAATTATGCACTTTTCCACGTCACCTTGTTCATGCCACGTTCCAACTCCAGAATGTGCCACGTGTCCTTTGACCAGTTGACTTTTTACCTACTTATGTAAAACTTCCAAATGCGATAACTTTCGCATACGATGTCGGATTTACAATTCGTTTGCACCGTCGGAAAGCTTGCGACGAGCAATGCGTGATCATGTCATTTTATTGAGCATTCAACAACTTTGTTTTTTAGGCCTTTGTGAGCCCCATCAAGCTCCTGGATCCAATTTTGGATCAACTAGTCAATGGAATGGATATGTTATTATGTGTTGAATGGTTAATGTAGCTATGTGCTTGTGTAAAAAATATTCAAAATAGATTCTTGAAATTTATATGGAAAGGTGAAACTTATAAACTATATGGATTTTAAACATTAACTAACAAAATAATTACTTCACAATGAAAGAAAAATAGTAGAACAATGACCTAACTATAATGGTTTTCCTCTAGAGCGAAAGAGCAACGGGGGGACGAAGTTGGGGGTATAGAGAGAAAGAGACAAATAGATTTTGTCTTGGTTACCAACATATTTCCACTAGGTTAAAAATTGAGTACTTTTGGTAGGTTACCAACCAAAATTTTGGTTAGAGGTTATACACACAGATATGTGCTAGAATGAGATTGTTGTTACCTTTCCATCCCCAATAAAAAATTAATTCATGAAGAGTCCTAATCAATAGTATTCTCATGAAAAGAAAACATGTCAAAAGTGTAGTTTGGTCCTAGGTGGGGTAGATACGAAATTGTCCTCTCTGACACTTGAGCTAGACCCAATTAACATATCCAATTAAAAGTCACAACTTATTACTTGACTCACCCTTTGACTTGTATTTTGAGAAGTCATTTATTTTGTAAAACAATTTTCATTATCAATTACTAATGTTTATTGAAATATATCTTTGTAAATTTTGATATACAAGTATATTTTCTCCACAAGTGCATAATGGAAACACAAATATGTGGAGATCAATCATGATATTAAAGGAATTTGAGTAGACAAATTAAACATTTCCTAGGAATCATAAGGAATCGTGTAAGAAGTGAAATAGTCAATTAGGTCAGAGTGCAACTAAGTACTAAGTTTTTTTGGGAAGTTCCACTAGGAGAGAACTGACCTAATATGGAAGTGATAGAATTACTGAACTATGCATAATTGAATTGAAGATCACATTGATGGACAATTAATGGAAATAATGGATGCATGTTTCTAGAACATATCAACAAAAACCTAAAAGGTTCTAAGAATGTTTATTGGTCAATTCTTTGTGTAGTATGGTGTATGAGTAGTTGAATGATTGAGGACTAAGTTGATTGGGGTTCTTGGTAGAATATCACTCAACGTTACCATGGAATAGATCAATCGTAATGGTTTCTTTGAGGGTGCACATGTTAACCTCAATGAATTGACAAAATGTACAAGGGATTACAAGATCAAAAACAACATGTGTATGGTGCATCGACAATAACTATTTAACCAATTCATTGTCATTAGGAAGTGGGCATCAAATGACATGTAGAAGTTGAATTGATTGTTCAAGTGGAAGGTAAAGAAGATGAACAATTGTAACTAACTCTTAGAGATGGGCCATAAGAATATGAATTGCTAGAGATTGAGAGAGGGAGGTAGAAGTTTGAAGATAACAATTGAGAAAGGATGCAATTATAGGTGATTTGAGTGTTAAGATGGTATGTGACATGGGACATTTACAAATTTAAATGTGTTCTCTATAAGTCATTCATTTGGAATCCTCATGGAATTTATTAGTTGCAATCGTAAAGTATTATAATTGATATATGACAATACAATGTATCATAGATCATTCTAAAGTATAATATTTTTCTAATTTAGATAAATAAATGTTGTAACCCCACAAGTAAATCTTATAATTTTTTAATTCTAATAAATGTTAGAATTTTTACTTTTAGTAATATGGGCATAAGTTGAGAACAAGACTATGGTATATACTTATGTGATGTAACATACTCACAAAATAAAATGGATTGACACACTTCTAAAATGTCAAAATACCACAAGTAAATATTATGGAAACACAAAAATATAATTATATTTGAAAATATGTTTCCTAGCCTTGGCATAGTGTGTACTTGCATTCTACATGCCTTGGGAGAATACAAACCTGTCCAGAAGTTAAAGAACTTAAGGATTTATATACCTTTTTTTTTGGATTGGGATTATGCAGTAGGGTTCTTTGATGGAGCCTCACAGGACATGGGCAAAAAATGCGGGGCAGGGGTTGTTTTAAAATGTTCAGCCTTAAGGACCTTCAATATGAAAATGAAATGTGGGTATGGGACAAATACAAAAGGAGAATTGTTAGCTTTGTGGTGCATATTGTATTTTGCAAATGTATTGAAGGTTACAAGATTAATGTTGGAAGGTGATTCAAATATCATTATTGACTGATTCAATAATGATAATAATTTACAGGTACTCGCTTTGCATCCATGGATGGAAAAAATCAGAAGACTGTGTGGAAGTTTTATTCAACTAAAAACACATCACATTTACAGAATATATAACAAGGCTGCAAATCAAATGTCCAAGGAAGCACTACAGCTGGATGAGGAAGGTGTTTGTTTTACAAAAATCACAGATGGTCTTCCAGGGAACTATGAAAAAGTGTCTACAAGATAAAGAATACCAGTACAAAGGAAAATGACAGGCTAGATATTCATTGTAAAAGACTAGTTAATGTTTCTTTTGTGTTTTGATAATTTTGTAAACAAGGTACTAACATTAAGGTAATTGATGTTGTATTCGGTTTTAGAAAATTTTTGGTGAAGGTTAAATGATGGGAACAATCATGAATTGAAGATAGGCTGATTTAAGTTGTAATGTCTTCTTGGGAACAGATTTATTATATTAACTAATATAAGATATTTTTCTTTCTGAAAAAAAAATATTATAAATTTTTACTTCTAATGATATGGGCCTAAGTTGAATAGGGCAATGTTGTGGGCACACCAACGGCTTGGCCACAGGGTTGGGCCCTCGCGGCCAAGTCATGGTCCAGTGGACTATGACTTGGCCGTGGGGGCCCAACCCTGTGGCCAAGCCGTTGGCGTGCCCACGACTTGGCCCCTCGCGACCAAGTCATACTCCACTGAACTGTGACTTGGCCGCGAGGGCCCAGTCCTATGGCCAAGCCGTTTCCGTGCCCACAGCTTGGCCACAGGGGCCGCCAAATTAACTAAATTTTAATTTAAAAATATAAATTAAATTTCATAATACAAATTAAAAATTAAAATTAAAATTAAAAACTAAAACTTATAGAAATACTTGAAACTTGCCGACTGCCCGCCAACACAACCTCTACGCCAACCCTACATCCGCCGACACGACCTCTACGCCCACACTCACAAACGCTCACTAATGTCAACAAACACTCACAAACGCCAACAAAGTTAGAAAAAACATTTCAATATCGACATGTGGTTGATATATAAACATTCTTTCGGTCGAAAGAATGTTTCAGCCGGAATATCTTTCGGCCGAAAACATATTACTGGATGGAAAAAATCCGTCTGACTAAATTTTTATACGCAAATCGAGGGTGTCGTCACTGTACCGTTCGATTTGACGTTCCTCGTTTCGGCCGAAAAAACATTTTTTGGAATTTTGGAGATCCGATTGTCACGAAAGTGTTACCCACCTCCGTGATTTCGCCCATGATCCACATAAGGTGGCTAAAAATCACTTGGCTCAGTCAACATGGAAAAACACTTTCATGAAGATTCACCATTTGATGATATTTTCAAATGAGAAAAGTCATATGATGAAGTTCTATCCATAATCCAAGCTCTCCCTAACAAAGAACAATCAGATTTTCTTAATTTTCAAAAGCATAGGAGAAGTTGTCTACCAAATATTTTACAAGCAAAGAAAAGTTTTACCCCTAATGGTAATCCAACTTCGAAGGTGCTACCATATTTTAATTCTAAGAAACATGAGTTTCCCAAGGTCAAAACCAACGAAGCCGATAAAACACCAGAGACATCATCAAAAGATACAACAATGAAGGAACAAACTCTACCAAGTAAGACCTTACAAGAAACATTGGCAATGTTTGATGCATTTATGAAGCATGGACATGTTTTCCGTCAAATTAATTCAACCATTAAGACTCACTTAAAATATATTACTACTCAAGGGGAATCTATTGCACTTACATCTCCCATTCCATCCTTAACTCCTCTTGCATCAAGCTTTGAGATACATGGTACATAGGTAGTAAATGTTGAATATCTGACACCTATTGAGCCAGAAGAAATGCCTTCATCATACTTCTTCTTCAACAAGAAAAGGAAAACTATTGTGTAGAGAGAGATTCAGAAGAAAGGGGGTGTAATCACAAAAAGGCAGAGAATGGTATTTGATAGTCAGGGAAAAACTGACCTTGAATTTGCAAAGCAGGTAGTTGATTCTTTGGGAGCTTTTGCAAAAAAAAAATTCTGATCAGTAGACAATTTAAGAAAAAAGATTGATCAGAAAGATCTTTTAATTGAGCAGTTTCAAAATGATTTGAAACAAACAGAGGGAATTTTCAAGGAACGCGTTAGTTATGAATTAGTTAAGGTCTGACAATGTTATGAACAATAGATTAAAAAACTAGAAGAGAAATTAAGAACAAGTCTTCAAGATCAACAAATGTTGAAGAATACTCTTTCTCAGAAAGATGCATTATTACTCCATTTAAAATATCAGGTCAAAAAGGTTGAAAATGAAATTGTTGATATTTCCTCTATTAAGAAACATGCCCTGGAAGTTAATGATGGCTTACAATCAACTCAAGTCAGTTTTTCTAAAACTTTGGAAATAATTCAAAAACAATATCTTATCATCAATGATTCATTACAAATCATTTCTAATAAAGAAAAAGAGTTGGTCAACACAAGATGTAAGTTTTAGGAATTGATGATGTGGAATCAAATTTTAAATGTACCAGGAATTGCTCAGTTTACAAAGTTTGAACAATTAAAGAGTGAAAACTTGGGAAAATAACCTGGAAGAAAGTAAAATATTGGCTAAAGAATCCAAAACAACTTGTATAAATTCTCTATTAGTTGTAGATGTAGAAATGGATGAGATTGACCTCGATAACGTTCATTCAATGATCGAGACTCTTAATGTAAAAGAGAAAAGATAAGATTTTAAGAAAAACATAGAAAAGGATAAAGCTAACATCCAACAAATGAATCAAGTTAACTTGCATATTTTAAACCATTTCCTGGTCAAGAAAAATTTACAATGTCAAAGTACTCAACAAGCTGCAGTCAGAGTTCAAAAGAATTTATCATTGGTACATAGAAATGATTTTAAATTTGAATTACATATTAATATAGAGCCCCCCAAATTCGTAGTTGCATTATTAAATTTGCACACTCAATACAAGAATCAACAGAAAACAGTTTCATCTACGAGAAAATAAAGAAAGATAAGACTTCAAGTAGCCAACAACCAATGATCCTTCTAGAAGCATGATTGATGTTCAAATCTTTTATTTTGTAATATTCAGTTTAATGTTAATCTAGTATTTAGAGTATTCTCTTCTATTTTAGGACCCAGAAGCATGGAAGTCTAATTGATTTTGGTTAAGACAAAATTGTATAAATAAGTACATTTGAGATATGAAAAGGGTTTTTTCTCGCCTACTGTAAAGAGAGACTTTTTAATAGAAATTTCTACAGAAAGACAGATTCTACTTCTAATTGAGTAATGCGTTTTCTATGTGTTTCTACTTTCATTATCATAATTCATCTTCTTCATGCTTTTGTTGTGAGTGGAACATGACCTGTATCTATATAGTTGTTCTCATCTTAATTCATATTTTAGACACACATTTCATATTTCTACTATTGAAAATAAAGTAATATTTATCAAAATTGGATACCTTTCTTTGTTTGTCAATTTTTTTTACTATAATTCTTCTTTCCATCTATTGGTTATTGATAGAAAGCTTAAGGAAAAAGATATTGCCTCTGTGTTTCCAAATTATTAGAGTATTGAAGTCTCATTCTAAGTTGAAGGTATAAATGCACTTTAAAAGAAAATATCATTAATTTGTATGCCTGACATTGTTTTGTGAGCCTGGAATAAATCTCAGGAACATCTTTTTTTGGCGTCGTTGTCGGGGAACGAAGATACAAAGTTATTTTTCCATGGGAGTTCAACAAAGATTAGTTTTGGTTCTTGAAGGTGAACAAGAATAAAACACACGATTAAGATCATTTTTATTGTCACCTGGAGACTCCATTATTGTAAAGTTGGCATTCGAGAGAAAGAATACCATACATAATCCAGATAAGAAGCAAACCACACCTCTCTAAGATCCTGAAAATTTGCTCAAACCTAAAGGTTATCTAAGACAAAATTTTGCATTAGCAGGTAAGGTTTATCAACCCAAAGCTTCTCAAGTTAATGTTAATATCAAAGAGGAAGAAATAAGTGTAGTTTATTT
Organism: Picea engelmannii; assembly: GCA_009831015.1. Classification (NCBI taxonomy): domain Eukaryota; kingdom Viridiplantae; phylum Streptophyta; class Pinopsida; order Pinales; family Pinaceae; genus Picea; species Picea engelmannii. Next base: position 48,296 of record ML786119.1, read on the forward strand.
TAAAGAAACATCTCAAATTAAATCTTCTTCCACCAAGGCTTCAACTAGTGCTCCAGAAATTAAGGCAGGAATTCTAGAGATTGAGATCCCTGAGGTAAAATTATACGATCTAAAAGGCTCAAATTTTCAAAATACACCTTTTTATTATATATTTATACATCCTCATACATTCAAATACATGGAGGTACTATCTACACATCATTTAAATGGTCATTTATTGAGAGGAAATCACTTCTATGCCATGACTAGACATCATAAAATAACACTGAATATGGTGTATAATCTGTTGCTTGAGATTTTATTAATCAAATCTTATACAAAAATCCAAAATGGGAGAGGTGGATTTACAAGAACACAAACACAACAAAAAAGAAGAGTTACAGATTGAGACATTACGCAGGGGATGAATATCTTGAGGCCTGCTTCCTTCACCAATTGTTTGTGCTTGAGGTCTGTTGGTCAAACAACTTTGAATATAAGACACTCTTAAATCTCCCAAAGTGTCGACCCTTGAAATGAGTTCCTTATCCTTTTTATATGTGCCTTAGTTGTGAGAAAATTATTCGTTGGATCCAATACTACTTCTTGATATCACCTTCGGTTTGATGAGTAATTTTTACTATGTAAAAATTGTTTTTACCACAAGAGTAAAACTTGTTGATGTTTCATGAGGAATACATCCTTTGTCCAATTGAGATTTTGTCTGGATTCTTCTAGGTGGCTCAATTGGGTTTGACTATTTCACTGGATGCATTCAACCTTTGAACAATTGAGGTCCTTGGCTGGCTGGAAGGACATCTAATAATTTCCTCTCGGCCACCACCACTCAATGATGCAGAGCACAATCAACCAACTATTTGAATCATCTGCCTCAAAATTATACATATCATTGGTCAGATTGTGCAATTACACCTTAGGATGATCTAGAGGACGTCCCACTACTCTTATGTTTGAGTTAGTGAGAGAAGAAAGGGAAATTCCCATTCTTTACAAAGATAATAGAAAATTCTCACACATTAGTAGCGAGGATGGTTGATTGGTATCTCCCGAGAAGAGAGACTATGCAAGTGGGTCATCTTCTATGACACCTGTCATTTGAGTAACTCACCTTTAGAAGATGAACTACTCGCATATAGGTTTCTTTAGCTCATGAGGCTTTCTCTTATAAGGGATTGACATGTACTTGCAAAGGCCATTGATGGGGTGAAATGATATACTACACACAACAACAATATCCTGAAATTTGCATCTTGCTTGGGTGTGCGTGTGTGGCCAATGATTCTTGTTCTTCGTTAGTTGCAACTAAAAATATAATGATTGGTGATGATTTCTATGCATGAGTCCAAATGTCATGTTATAAGATGTCTAATTCATCTGTTTATTTGGTGCATCATCATCATAACCCACAACTTGTTTAAAACAACTTCTCTGTGTTTTTTATGGCCACACGTCGCCTTCCCTTTAGCTCTATCCTTTGAAAATTTGGGAAGAGCGAATTTTTTTGAGTGACGTCAGCATGGTCCCACAAACATGAGGTGTCTTTTCTTTGGTCCATGTTGGGGCTTATGTGGCAATGGAGTAGGCTATGTGTTTTTTGGATCAAGGTGATGTTCAATGTTCTTAGTGGGTCTCCTTTGTCTAGGTGGCAGTAGTGGATCTGCTCTGATGAGTGCTTCATTGGCACGCCACTCTGTCACAAGCTCGTCTGAATGTCTAGGGTGGAATGTTGAATTATATCCACATCATGCTGAGTAGGTGGACATGTGTGAGATTTTTATTGGGACTGATGGGTGGTTTGGTGAAGCCACAATATCATTATCACAATCCATTGAAGTCAGTATTTCCTTCCTTTCTTCTATCAGTCATACATCATGTGACGTGTGTCTCTTCAAATCACCATTGCACTGCTTGGGCTCATTAAATATTGTGCAGTTTCATGGTGCAACATCAATCGTAAGTTGTTGATCTGCCTCACTTGTATTCGTTCGATGATCAGGCCCTACACATTTGTTGGTGCTCGGTTCCTAGACCCTGGTCTCATGGTAAACTCGTCGGCTATTGAAGCTTAAGTACTTTCCAATCATGATAGGCTCTATTTTGTCTTTTTATAAGTGCACAAGTGCTTAGATCGTGCCTTAAGTGCCTAGGGCATGGAATTTCTTCAATTTTCCCCAAAATAACTTGGCCCTTTCTATTCAGAGGCTCTAGAATATCGCCCTTTCTCCCTTACTCGTCCCTTCTTGACCTTATGACCTCAGTAAACCCTCCTATAAGTGATAGGGTCAAATGTTGTACTAACACTTGCCACAACAACAAGAAAAACAAGGGTCTCAAAGCCTCTCTGCCAACTTTTGTTCCTAATGGTAATAAAGGAGGAAAATCCAGAAATAAGAAGACTAACAAACATTGCAAATTTTGTGGGAAAGATGGTCATGTGGAGTCCAATTTTTTTAAGAAGATGGAATATTTAGAAGCAATGATGAAGAAGAAAAACATCAATATTGATTCTTATTCTTCTTCTAACTCTTCTTCTCATGGACGTGCACTTGTTGCTTATGGTTTCTCCTTCAATGCAACTTCTACTTTCTTCTTTTGATGAGTGGCTTATTGATTCTGGATCATCTTATCATATGGCTAAGGATAAAGCCATCGTTTCTTCTCTAAATGAATGTAACACCAATAAAATATTTGTTTGTGATGATAGATCTCTTAGTGTTGTAGGGTTTGGAATAGTTCAAGTAGACAATGGTCATTTCAATGATGTATTATGTGTTCAAAGTCTTTCCTACAACCTTCTATCAGTGTATCAAATCACTCATTCAGGTGAAGGTAAAACTGTAGAGTTTGTACCTCACCAAGTTGTAATCAAGGATCTAAAAGATATTAAGCATGTTCTTGCAACTAGAATCGTTGATGATATAACCAAGTTGTAAAATTTTTACAACTTCAGGTCATCATCTTTTCCATAAGTTTTTATTGCACATAGTGATGACTTGTGAAATTTTTTGCATGAGTGGTTTGGTCATATAAATTATCGTTAATTGCAACAACTATGTAATCAATAGATGTGACTACCCTTCCTCTTGTTTCTTGCAAAGATGGTGTTTGTGTCAGTCGTGTTCTTGACAAACATCATTGGGATAATATTGACAAATGTGCCTCTAGGCATGCCTCAACCCCTTTAAACTTGTTCAAAATGATTTGTGTGATATGCTTTCATCTCCTTCTTTATTTGGGTGCAAGTATTTTTTAATTTTCATTGATGACATCTCCATATGCACTTGGGTTTACTTCTTAAAACTTAAGAGTGAAGTTTTTGACAAGTTTTTTTCCTATAAAGCCCTTGTAGAAAACAAATTTGGACATCAAATTGAAATGTTAAGAACAAATAATGGAGGCAAATATGTGAACAATAAATTTACAAGTTATTGCACTGCATAGAGCATTTAGATGCAACATATTGTTCCATATACACCACAACAAAATGGTGTTTCTGAGAGAAAGAATCACACATTAAAAGAAATGGATAATTGCATGATTCAATCTAAATGATTAAGTCTTCATTATTGGGTGGAAGCCATCAACTACGCAAATTACATAGTAAATTGCACTCCCACAAAGGCTCTAAAAAATCTAACATGGGAAGAAGCATGGAATAACATTAAGCTAGATAAAAGCCACTTTTGTGTATTTGGTAGTGTAGCATGGGCTCACATTCTTGATGAGAAAAGGAAAGCTTTACAACCTAAAAGTGAGAAGTGTATTTTTGTTGGTTCTTCTGAAATTTCAAAGGTTGCAAACTTCTCCAACCTCATTCTAATGAAATTATTATTAGAAGAGATGTTAAATTTGATAAAACAATATCTTGGCTTGCGAGCCTAATTTGGCATTTGTGCCATCTACAACCTACGATCCATCTTCGGTGTTTGTGCCATCTTATGTTCCTATTCTAGTTTATTCTTCTTCTTATTTAGATGATGATAGTGAGGATGAAAATCCACCTCCACCTGCTCACATTTCTCCAGATGAGTCCATTGAAAATGAAACTGCACCAACACCACTGCTTCCAAGATGGGTCTGTTCAACATGAGAAGCAACTAGTGATCTTGTTGGTGATCCTCTATGTCATCGTCAAACTCGTTCACAGTTCTAGTAACCCTTTTCTCTTTTGGCTAAAGTTTCATAGACTCGTGATCGAGACACATTTGAAAAAGATTTAGGTCATCGAGATTGAGACACAACAATGAATGAAGAGTATTTCTCCTTAACGATGAATGATATTTGGGATCTTGTACCTCTTCCAAAAGGAAGAAAGCTTGTCATATGTAAATGAGTGTATAGAACTAAGTATGCATCAGATGGAAGTGTTTAAAAACACAAGGCCTAGTTAATAACTAAAGTATTCTCTCAAGTTGAAGGAATTGACTATAATAAAACCTTTCCCATGTAGCCAAAATAAATTCCATCCGCCTTGTTCTAGCCTTTGTAGCCTCACATAAATGGGAGGTTCATCAGATGGATGTCAAATCCATCTTATTGCATGGGGATTTACAAGAAGAATTCTACATGGAACAACCTCCTAGATATGTCCAGAATGACTTTAGCCTTGTTTTTCACCTTAAGAAATACACTAATGGTATCGAGCAAGCTCGTCGAGCTTGGTATGCCAAAATGGACAACTTTTTTCTTGACACTAGCTTTTCTAGATGTCATTCTGACCCTAATGTTTAAACCAAGAAAGTAGGAAGTCATCTCATAACACTTGTTCACTATATTGGTGACCTTATCCTCACTGGTAGTGACCCTAAAATTTTAAACCATGTGAAAACCAGCCTTAAGAAGAAATTTGAAATGACAGAATTATGAATTTTTCATTATTTCCTTGGCCACCAAGTATTGTAAACCAAGGAATGAATCTTTCAAGTATGCTTATGAGCTTCTTCATTGCTTTCACATGGAATATTCTAAACCAACCCCTTCTCTTTTCTAGTTTGGAGTCAAACTTGTTGCCACCTATACTTCTCCTGAAGTTGATGCCACTTTGTTCTGTCAATTAGTTGGTAGCCTCTTATATTTAACTCATACCTGATCTGATATTTCCTTTTCCATTGGTCTTGTTGCTCAATATATGAAAACACCCTATGAAAGCCATTGGAAAGCAACTAAAAGGATACTTCGGTATGTCTAGGGTACAATTCAATTCGAGATACATTACAGCTCAAGGGGGACTCCTTTATTGGTTGGTTTCACTGACTCAGATTGGGTCGACAACCCTGATGACTGAAATTCTACTACATGTTATGTTTTCCACCTTGGTTAAGGACCTGTCACTTGGTCCTGTAAGAAACAACAGACTATTGTTTTTTCTTTAGCAGAAGTAGAGTACCGAGCAACAATTAATGCAAGTCAGAAATCATTGTGGCTTCGACAGAGCCTTTCAGAGTTTGGATTCCATCAACAACATCCGACCACCCTTTGTTGTGACAATCAGAGTGCATCAAGATGCTCACTAAAGATCTAGTTCAAAATCAACGCAACAAACACATCGAGCTACACATGTACTTCACCAAAAATCGCATGCATGATCGAGTTATTGGAGTTCTCATTTTACCTACAGAAGATCAAGTTGCATACATTTTCACAAAGTCTCTTACATAAGAGAAGTTTTCCAAACTTCAATCTATGTTAGAAGTTCAGGAAGTTGTCATTAAGGGGGGACAGACTCTAATTCCTCATTCATTCCCATATTATGTTACCTTTGTAAATCCTTCGATCCTATCCCAAGTTGCTCTTAAGAGGGGGGTGTTAGGATATTTAGACACTTAGAAGTTAGTTAAGATAAACTTGGTCTAATGTGTCGTTAGGTTAAAGTGTGTTTCCTAGTGTGTTTCTTTAGTATGCATTTGTAATCCGACAGTCGCAATATGTTCTCAACATAGAGTGATCTTATGGCTCATATTCTCCTCGATATTATTGTCTACATTGATCCATGGCTTAACACCCAATCGGTCCATGATCTCTATTTAAAGAGCATGGAGGGTCATTTGTTGATGATTTCTTGTGAGAAACTCTCTGTAATATTTTTTCTTTTGCATTAATAAATTGTATCGAGTGGCCACGTTGGTTGGGGCCACATATGTTTCCCCAGAGGATTTTTACCACGTAAAAATATCGGTGTGTTGTTCTTTGATCTAGTTGTGTGAGTTGTTACTGAAGGTGTTCGTCCTCCATTGGAATACATGTGTTGTCGAAACAATTGAACATACTTAAATCACCTAACTAGCCTGAAAATTACACCAATGTAGATTCATCTTAACTCTAGATCTATCATGTGCCGAGAGGGATCAAATCACTCAAGGTGCAAGCCTAATTTAGAGTGCAAAACTAAAAGAATTTTTTGCACCTTGAGGGATTTGATCCCTCTAGGTGCATGATAAATTCGTGATAGATATCGAGTTAAGATGGTTCTACATTGGCTCTTTATATATATATATATATATATATATATATATATAAAGATGATATTGAAATATTTACCTTAACATAGACATTCAATATTGTATTTATGGTCTACATTGAAATGTTTTTTTTCTATTGATATTTTTTAAATGTGAGACATCAAATCCATATTAAGCATTGAAGAAATTACACATCTCCCTCATACTCGAAAGTAGAAAACACCTATCGACATAATAATAATTTTTTTATTATTCATATATTTTTTAAATGCATACAGTAAGAATACGTGTGTGTGTGTGTGTGTGTGTGTGTGTGTGTGTGTGAATTGAGTTTTGTTCGTGAGTGGGAGGAATGATTATTATCCTCCCCACCTGTGTTCAATTCCCATAAGTGACATGTTGAGCTCATAATGAGTACATTGAAATATTTTATTTATGAACCATGTTGAAATATATTTTTGTTATTAATATTTTTCTAAATATCACATGCCAACTCCATATCAAGATATATATATATAGCTTGATGTAAAGTTATTTTACTTGAGGTGTACATTGAAATATTTTATTTATGACTAACAATGAATTTTTTTTTTGTTATTATTTTTTTTTTCAATGCCAAGTGTTAAGTCTATATTGAGCACATAAAGAAGTACACATCTCCTACATAATGGGTTCTGTGAAACACATTTCAACACAATCATCATAACTTTCATAATGGATTGTGTTAGCACATGTAACATTTTATAAATTTGGCTAAAACATGGTTTTTACATGATTATTAGGCTCTTGGGTTCATATGCAGGATCATGGTTATTTTTGGAAAAAAAAATGGTTTGACATATATTAGGATTTTGAAGAAAATGATGTTTGAAAGGGTAATGAAGTGGTCCTAGGGATGTTTATCATCATATTGAGTGTAAAAATACCAATCAATGACCTTCAACCATCAATCAAATCCAAACAATAGAAGAAAATGTCAAAATGAACCTTGCTCCCAAGTTTGTTGCGCAAGTTCTGGAAATGATCGTTTTTTTTAGTCGACTTCAAACTTAGTTTATGACCAAATGGAAAGGAATATTTAAAAACTGAAATAGGTTTTTGTCAAGAACGAGCCCATTAAAAAAAACCTCTCTTATTTTCTTCACAGGTGTCATGGTTTAAAATATTTGAATGGATCTTTACACTCTATTTTTCAGATTTGAACATTTAATGATTTCTTGTTTTAGTCATTATCTTTGGGTGAGGATCCTGAGATGCTGGAGAGGAATTTTCAAAAAATGAAAGAGGTTTTTCTCAAGAACGGGTTCATATACAAAAACCTCTCTCCGTTTTGTAAAAACTATCATGATTTGAGATATATGATGTTATCTTTGACTCCTATTTTCTAGAAAATTGATTCCTATTTCCTAGCAGACAGTTCTAAACGTGTTGCTATAATTTTGTAACTAGATCCAACTTTCGGAAATAGTTGAGCTCGACCTCCTAAACTTGGGGAAGATTATTTTCTATATATATTTGTAATTTTGATTGACTAAAAGGGGTTGGCAAAAGCATAGAGGAGATTTCTTTTGAGCATTTTGTAATCTTTCTAAATTATAATGGAATATCAGTCAGAAGTCCAGAGTTACTCTAACCAGAGATTCTTGTGATGGTGTTTTTGAAGTGTGTCCCTTTCTATGTGTATGTAACTCTTATCTTAGATTTCATTTAAATGTTTTTTCTTCAATGTTTGATTGGAAAGCACATGATCATAATTCATCCATGTTTGGTGCTTTGATTCATAGCAATTAACATTCCATAAATTTCTTCTAAAGTTGCATTAAGAATTTGTCCTCAATTAGATGCTCTTAGTGTAATGGGGTGTTGAAATATATTTTCTACCACAATGTTTCTACAATATTATTGACTGATAAAACATCATCTACCTTACCTCTATTTCCTTGATAGATCTACTACCAGTCACTGATAATTCCTTTTGCAGTAAATTTGACTCCATCTCCAATGGATTCTTTTTCACCTTTGCCATCAACCACATCTTAAGACTTTATTTCCATTTCAAATCTGGCCACTGAGCCTAATACACAATGAGAGAGCCCTCTCTGGTTTGGAAAGGCTAGATTCCAAGCCTAAAGTTGGTTTGAAGGTTACCTCTGTGATTTGCTTCCTCAACCCAAGCAATTTACAGAGTGATAACATTTTGGCGTCGTTGTCGAGGAGCAAAGGTGAAATCTTACCTGGGAGAAACAACAAAGTTCATATTTGACTTCTGATGGTGAACATAAGACACACATATGAAGGTTGTACCATTCACCCGGCGACCCCATTTTAGACAAATCCAGAGCTCAAAATTTTCATGGCGACTCCATTGTCTAAGGAATTCAGAGCTTAAATTGTTGATCTGGTTGCTTCAAGATGACATGTTATGTGGCAGACACTCTTTCTATTGAAGGTTTTAGAGAATATTTTGATATGTTTGATGATGATCAAGTGGAAGATGCTTTCTCAATTTTTTTATCCCAATATTTATGTTCATGCAAATGTTTTGAGGAAAGGAGTAGTTTTTTAGAAGCATTTGTTGATAAACTTGAGAAAGATATTGAGGTCTTAGACACTCAAATTCAGTCCCACAATTTTAACTATCAAAATTAGTTTCTTGAAAACCTTTTCCTGCCAAAACGAGAAAAATAAATGTTGCCCTTTGATATCAAGATTGAGGAATATTTTGAGAATAAAGATGAGTTTGACAATTCGCAGTTGAAGCTATGGTTTGACATAAAGAATACATCCAAAAAATTCAACCATGATGATCCAGTCACAAAATACTGTGAGGATCAACAAACAAATCGTGTCTTTATTGATCCCATAGCTGACTACATGGAGGGTTTTTTCAGCTAAATTTTCAGCCATGTTTTCAATGTGAAAATAAGATGTATTATCAGTTGTCATTACTATTAGATTTTATGGTTTACATATTGCTGAAGCATAGTCAAACAACCATATTAGTTGACAAGGAGGACAACATCCCAATTGGAGCCGATGTTAACACATGTACTTTTTTATAAATTTGGCTAAAAAATGGTTTTTACAGAATTATTACGCTCTCGAGCTCATATGCAAGATCATGGTTATTTTTGGCAAAACAAAAGGTTTGACATATATTATGATTTTGAAGAAAATGGTGTTTGAAAGGGTAATGAAGTGGTCCTAGGGTTGCTTATTTTCATCTCGAGTGTCAAACTATCAATCAGTGACCTTCAACCATCAATCAAAGCCAAACAATAGAAGATAATGTCAAAAGGAACCTCGCTCCGCAAGTTTGTTGCACAAGTTCTGAAAATGAGTAATTTTTCAGTCGACTTCAAACTCAGTTTCTGACCAAATGGAAAGGGATATTTGTAAACTAAAAGAGGTTGTTGTCAAGAACAAGCTCATTGACAAAAATTTCTCTCAGTTTCTTCACATGTGTCACGGTTTGAAAAATTCGAATGGATCTTTATAGCCTATTTTTTAGATTTGAACATTTAATGATTTCATGTTTTAGTCATTATCTTTGGGAGAGTATCCCGAGACGCTGGAGAGGAATTTTCGAAAAATGAAAGAGGTTTTTCTCAAGAATGGGTTCATATACAAAAACCTCTCTCAGTTTTGTAACAACTATCATGATTCGAGAGATATCATGTTATCTTTGACCCCTATTTTCCAGAAAATTGATTTCTATTTTCTAGTAGATAGTTATAAACGTGGTGTTATAATTTTGTAACTAGATCCAACTTTGGGAAGTAGTTGAACTCGACCTCATGAGCTTGGGGAAGAGTCTTTTCTATATATATTTGTAATTTTGATTGACTAAAAGGGGTTGACAGAAGCATATAGGAAATTTCTTTTGATTATTTTGTAATCTTTCTAAATTATAATGGAATATCAGTCAGAAGTCTAGAGTTACTCTTACCAGAGATTTAGTTTTCATTTAAATGTGTGTTCTTTAATGTTTGATTGGAAAGTACATTATCATAATTCATCCATGTTTGATGCTCTGATTTATAGAAATTAAACATTCCATAAATTTCCTCTAAAGTTGCATTAAGAATTTGTCCTTAGTTAGATGCTCTTAGTGTAATGGGTTGTTGAATTCCCTTTTCTACCACCATGCTGCTACAATTTTATTGACTGATAAAACATCATCTACCTTGCCTTTGTTTCTTTGATAGCTCTACTACTAGTCACTGATAGTTCCCTTTGCAGTAAATTTGACTCCATGCCCAATGGATTCTTTTTTACCTCTGCCATCAACCACATCTTAAAACCTTATTTCCATTTCAGATCTGGCCATTGAGCCTAATACACAGTGAGAGATCTCTCTCTAGTTTGGAAAGGCCAGATTCCAAGCCTAAAGTTAGTTTGAAGGTTGCCTTTATGATTTGCTTCCTCAGCCCAAGCAATTTACAGAGTGATAACAGGTTGTATGAAGCACCTTTCAGCACAATCATCATAACTTTCTCTTGACTAAAATTAGCTCAATATTTCAACTTCACTTCGACTCAAATCTAACACTACATTTATTTTAAAAATTGAATTGAAGCGAAGCTTTTATTTACATGCTCTTAAATTGTCTTTTTTTCGTTCAAATCCTTGCACTGCCTCCTATCAATACAAATTCTCACATATTTTGCTTGGATGCCTTTACAAATTAGAGCCAATAAACTGCCTTACAAAGCAAAGAAATGATCCCTTTAAAACTCTCCTTATAACATCTCCTACATTATTACATTCGTGTAATAATTCCTCAGCAGACAAACTTTGGAACGCTCACAGTGTAGCAGTCACTCTAAAATCAACAGTTCTTTGTCATTTGACTAGGTTTTACAAGGCATGTACAGACCCCAAAGTCACCCGTACCCTTCTAACTGTGGCCTGACTATGGCCACGGCTATTGTGTAACTCCTAGGTACCTATGGTACATAGGGCTATATGTTATCATCCTTCCCTCTCTTTTCCGTTTGTACTAGTGTCATCATGCTTTGGATGGAGATACCCTAGCCTTTGATGTCAAGCCTCTTAAAGAGTTACCATAGGACAATGCATTGGGACTTTCAAGGAGTGACCTTGTTCTAGTGGTGTGGACCTTTTAAGGAGTTACCCCAACATCATGTCACTGGGCCTTTCAAGGAATTACCTTGGGATTTGACTTAGGGATTTCCCTCTAATTTTCTCGCATGCAGTAAGAATTGGAATAAGGGATTCAAAGCCAATATTTTATGGGCCACACATTAAACCTACAACTATGAACTTAAGACAAATTTGGCGAACCATTCATTTATTGATGTTCTAGTTCGAATCACACCTCCCTGGTGAGAGGATTTGTGTTTCCAAAAGCTTGTTGATGGAGAATATTGAAGAAAATATCCTCCACTTTTTTCATCAAGTCCACCACTCCAATGGATATGAATTTTGTTTGCTTGTGGCGTGTCTCAATCAACGTTATTATATTCTCTTGCTTTGTTGCTACACGAGATATTATGTTTTCCCCTTTATGTTATTTAATGAGGTATGCCTTACCACCTTTGACCAAACGATATTTGTTTTCTTTCTTGTAGAAGGTTGCATACCAATCCCACAAATAGGGTCTTCCAAACATCACTTTGCATGCATCAAGAGGTGCTACGTCACATTCTACTTCATAAACATGATGAACATTAATGGAAAACCTAATTTTACATCTTATAGATTTCTCTTGTAACCATCCCAACAAACATGGTTGTACTAGATCATAAATCTCTAGACTAATATCATCAACTAAAATTTCATAAATCCAATTTCATTCAAAACCACTATCTAATAGAGCATTTACCTTCAAGTGCTTCCTTTGAACTTTGATTTGGAATACTACGCTTATGTCTCCACTTTCCCTTGGTCATTGCAGTGTGGTGAAAAGTATGGTTTCATCCACATCGGAGGTGATTTGTACCATTATTTCTTCCATCTTGGTAGCTGGAATTGCTCCTTTTTGGGACTTTTACCATTTCAAACACAAATCTAGATGGATCTTCCAACACTTCTCATTCATGTGCCCATCTACATCATGGTGTTTGCAATGTTTCTTGGGATCTTTCCCTCTCTAGGTTGTGGCTACATTTTTCTTGCCTCTATTTTTGTTAGTCTTTTCTTGGTCCTTTTTTTGTTACCCCTTATTATAGTCCAAATTAATATAAAAATCCCTCTTTCTTGCTTTATCAATGCTCTTCACATTCAAAAGTTGCAATTGCCTTCAAATATGGATAAATATACCTCCAAGGTACTTCACTACTACCTTAGGTTCTTCCAAAGAGATGCATAGCAGGATGGATTTCTTCTGGAACTTGGATGTGTATTCTTAAACATTTTTTCATGAGTTGTTCTTCCTCATAGACCATGAGATAGAGTTATGATTTCAACAATTCTTTGAAATTCTCCCATTTTGCAGCCCCAAGCTTCTTGCCTAGACTTAAGGCATCTACATGACTCTCCCACCATAATAGAACGTGTCTAGATATTTTCAACTAAGAAAATAAAATCCTTTGGGTTTATTTTTATTGATAAACATTGAAATAGACCTCTAATTGTTTCAACCAACTATTGAGTTTCTCAGCATTAACTTGACATCATATATTGGTATTTGAATTTTTGATTCAACCTTGAAAGGAGTATTTGAAGATGAGGGAAGATACTCAATATTATTTTAATCATTACAATGTTCACCCTTGGGATATTCCATACTTTATTTTCTATACTCAATCCTTGTTACATATCCCTCTCCCTCCTTTGTTGCTAATAGTTATGATACCATCTCAATCAGTACAACAATGTTTTGTTCTTGTTGAATGAACTTGACATTAGGGTCTTCTTTGGGTTGTTCCTCTTAGAATTTCCCATAATTTTTTGTTGTCCACTTTCTCCAAGACCTTTTTTTCTCTAGGTTATAAAGCTCATGGAAAACCCCTAAGTACTTCCCCTCATTTCTAGGATGGTTCCGAGGGTAAACCTTAGAATCTTTAGGACATAAGGTCGATAAAAAACAAGGCTCGAAGCCATTACAATAATTTCCTTGTTAAGATCTCAACATGTCACTTGCATGAATTGATCCTAGGTGGGGAGGATAAAAACATTCATCTCAATCACCCAAGCTAAACCCAATTGACCTCTTTCTCCAAGACCTTGCAACAATGACTCTCCACTCTTTTGGTATCCATGTGGGTGTTTACTATATATGATTCTCACCAAATGTTCTCAAACTTGGACTCTAATACCAATATGATTCATAATCACTTAGCTTATTGCTAAGCCAATTCAACAACACAAACCTTAAAGAAAATAAAACAACTCCATTGGGTGTATTTTATTGTGCATAAATCATGAATGTGTATTTTAATTATAAAAAATGCTAGAAATAATAATCACAAATGAAAAACGACAACGCATAAATTTACCCTGAAAACACAAATGGAAAAACTAACAAGAAATGTTGTATTTGGTCTCTTATGTTTCTCAAGGAAATTATTACAGTCAATATTAATAAACTCTTGGTTTGAGATACTTTTGCTACAATTTCTAGAGTTGTTGTCATGGGCTACACAATATGGGATTTGGGATAGTCTTTGTTCCCAGTCTCAAACATGCCAATATTCTACCCATACTTCCTCTTGGTCTCAAAATGATCATCTTTCTCTCTGTGTATTGATTATTTCTACCAATCACTTCCACCAACAAAACCCCCAAATTGCATCTTTCAAACTTTGACTTTTCACTAAGCATCAAAACCCCTTCTTCATCCTTGATCGACCTATTTACTACCTCCATTTCCTTGTTTCTTCTTCCTTGTGGAAGGCCAAAAGGCCTTCAATCTATTATAACAATTTCATTGGCAACCTCATAGAGATTTCACCACATGTTTATGTTTCTTGGACCCCGGGCTCTCTTTGTGTACAAAGTGACCTTTTAGGCCTCTTTCCTATTGTGCCACATGATAACCTCTTATTGGTTGTGGAATCATTTAAGGACCCTCCTTATCTCCCTTCGATCCCCTTTCATCATTTCCACATCTTCTATGGTCATATGTGTGGCCTCCCTTTTCCTTTGGAGTTGAGCTCCTAATAGGGTTGTTCTACCTTATCGGTTGGGGTAATCCCCTCAAAATCCTTGATACAAATGAGGCCTTAGCCTTAAGATTTAGGTGGAGTTCCCACATGCCTTTGTCACCAAGCTTTGGGTGGAGTTTTCCTAAGAGAGGAGTGGAGTAACTCCCATGCAACCTTGATACATAGGGATATATGTCATTTTTGTTCCTAATCATATCCATTTTATGCTATTGCCATTGAGCATTGGGTAGATTTACCCTAGTCTTTTTTGTTCAGCCTCTTGAGGATTTACCCTATGCCTTTTGCGTTAAGCCTTTCAAGGAGTGACCTCAACCTAGTGTTGTCTAGCCTTTTAAGATTTTCCCTAGGTTAATGCCAATGGACCTTTTGAGGAGTTACCCCATACTTCAACTTGGGGTTCTCCCTCCAATATTATCGCATGTAATAAGACTTGGAATAAAGGATTTGAATCCAACATTTTATGGGCTACACCAATAAACTTGTCATTTTGAACTTGAACAAAATTTGACAAACCAATTATTTATTAATGATACATTTGTGATGAAAGATATGTGGAAGATTGTTGTCAAGACAAGGAAAGGTATAACGAGTGGTTGGTAATGCCTTTTAGATTATCTAATGCACCTACTACTTTCATGTGTGCAATGAATAATGTGTTACATCCATTTATTAATTCATTTTATAGTCTACCTAGATTCCATATTATTTTTTGGCTCTACTTGGAAAGAACACCTCACATTTGACACATATATTGGAGACACTAAGTACAGAAAAAATATTGGCAAATATTAAGAAGTGTGAGTTTTCCAAGCAATCCTTGGAGTATTCAGAACATGTGATTGGAGGAGGTGAGCTCTGAATCAATCCTACAAAGATGGAGGTCATCACCAACTAGACCACACCTACAAATGTAACAATATTTAGGAGTTTTGTGGGGGAAACCCAATATCTATGAAAGTTTACAACACCATTTTCAGTTGTAGCAACACCACTTCATGTAGTAATAGACAATGGAAAGAGTTTCCAATGGTGAAAGAAACTGTAAAGGCATTTGAATAATTAAAACATAAGACCAGTCAAGTTCCAATACCAAGATTAGCCACTTCGCAACAATAATTTGAAGTGGAGACATATGCTAGCGGGTATGCTATGTGAGCATTGTTAATGTAAAGAGGGGAAGCAAATTGCTATCATTTGGAGTTGTTCCATGGAATGGTCCTAAAATACCCCATATATGACAAGGATGTTTATGCCTTGGTGCGACCAATAAATAAGTGGAAGAATTTACGATTGGGAAAGGAAACCATTGTCCATATCAATTACCAACCACTATAATCCTTGAAGTCCTAGATTAAGCTTATATAAGAGAGACATTTCAAATGGATAGTGTTTTTTCAACAATTATATCTAGTCATCAAATACAAAAATGGCGACACTAAGAAGTTGGAAGATATGTTATCAAGACTAGTAGCATTGGAAATCACAACTTTGGTGCAATTATGCATGTCGAATCATTCACCCATGAAACATACATAGAAGAATATGCAAAAAATGACAAATTTAAGGGAGTGTTAGGTAACTGCAAAGTCATCAAGAGCTAGTAGATAGAGGCGGCAAGGTTGATTACCATATCCAATATGGTTTATGCTACAAGTTGGGAAAGCTATTTTTTTCCCAAGGAGAAATAGTAATTTGTTGATAAGGGGGGGGCATACCTCCAAAGTTACAAGACATTTTGGTGTTGGGAAAAAAGTGGCCACCTATAAAGGTATGTATATTGGCTCAAGGTGCAAGAAGAAGTAGTTAGATCATTAGAGGTTTTATATTACACTGTACCGACAAACTTAGCAACATGAACCAAGGACTAAGCCTACAAGGCTATCAAAAAGTATATCCATGGACTTTGTTGGGCGATTTCCAAGGACAAGACAAGCGCATGACTATTTGTTTTTGGAAAATGACAAATTCAATAAGAAGTGCATATTAATGCCTTGTAAGAAGACCATCAAAGGGCCAGAAGTAGTAAGATTTTTCTTTGCATTGGCTTGGGTGCACTTTGGGATACCAAGGAGCACCATCACTTATAAGATGCATGATTTTTTAGTACTTTCTAGACTTTGTTGTGGGAGAAGATGGATACTAAATTGAAGAGATATACAATATTCCATGCCCATACAGATGTGTAGACAAAGGTAGTGGACATGATTTTGGTTCAACTTTTGAGGGGATACAATCATAGCATCAAAGGACTTGGGATGAAGACATGATTGATATACAACACTCCTATAATAGTGTTGTCTACACTTTCACTAGTAAGTATGCTTTTGAAAATTGTTTTGGATATTTTCATCCATCATTTGATGTTGGGTATTGATAGCTTGAAGCATAGGAGGCAACAATGATCCGGATTATTTTCGGCACGAAATGAGATCGGAGATATATTAAAGAAATGCACAAAGATATCATAGATATTCAATAATATAACATAAATGTATCAGAGATGAAACCATAAACACAGATATATAGTAATACACGATTTCTCTTAATGAAAGAAATGTACAGAGACTGTAAAAATACAGAGTGAAAGACTTGCTAGAATGGTGGCAACTTATCTCTGAGAAGAGATGTGACGGCTACTCGTATTCACAAGAAGATGATTACAATGAGGCTCTGAAGGCCTTTTTACAATAAACAGGAATTCCAAAAACCATAGACATCCAAAAACCTAACCCTAGGAGATGAAGCGCCAAAAGTCATGTGGGCCCCGTTTGGGTAAGTTCGTACATCAACTTCCTAGGGTCGTAACTTTTGCATACGATCTCCGTTTCAGGCGTATGATAGCTTGTTGGAAAGGTATCGTCAAGGAGTTTCATTTTGGGGGATCAATCATGCCTTTGGCTATCATTGATAACATCTATCTCAAAAAACCTTCATTTAGGCCCTCAAAATGGCCTCGGAAGTTAAAACCTGCTAAAAATAGTAAATTGCCAAAATTGACAGAAAACTATTTTGAGCCAGTCGGAAAAGGTGGGTGGCCACTGATATCCACCTAGATCAATCCTCCCTCCTTAGGAAGCAATGTTATCCATTGTTTTGAGTTCCTGGGGGAGAGGGAAAAACATTTGTTGGATCTGCATCTTGGTGAGCTGCTTGTATTGTTGGAGACATTGCGCTGCTTAGTATGTGGAATTCTATCATGAACTTGTTGAAGCCGAGGTTGTTCAACAAGTCAAGCTACATGAGAGGAAGGTGTGCAGAAGGAATCTTTTCTCTTTGTTGCAACCTTGTTGACCTGCTTCTATTGGATAGAAGGTGCAAGGGGCGAGGCTGTAGTGGTTGCAGTGTCCTTTTATTCCCCTTTTGAACAGATTGTGAAGAAGCTTAATTTTGCAGTATGAGATACTACCTTGCGACACTTTTTAGGTGGAACAATAATTGAAACTACCTCTGGTATTCTGTAGATATGACCCCCCAAAGTAACAATGACACTACGGGGTTGAGACTCATAAACAACATGGCATCTCCACATATATGGTTGGCCCAAGAGAACATCACAGACATCCAATGGGGAAACATCACATAATACCTCATCCTTGAAGGGTTGGATGCCATATGAGAATCAACATTGTTGGCTGACACGAAGATCTTATCCTTGCCGAAGCCACCCGATGTTGTATGGATGCGGGCGTGGTGTTGTCGACAATCCCAACTGTTTGACGACCTCTGCTGAGATGAGGTTTTTCTGGCTTCCGCTATCAACAATAAAATGCAGCGGGGTCCCTTCACCCAAATCTGTGAATGAAAAAGGCGATCCCCCTCTTCAGTATATGTTGGTTCTTTTGGTTGAATTACTGCGCTCACGACAATAGCAGTGGGGTCTGCGTCAATGATCTGTCCTTTACTAGTATTTTCATAATCAGATTATGAATCAGGGTTCGTCTCCTTGTCTTTGATCTTGGGCACCAATGACTGTTTTGAGCGACATTCATTGGTGTTGTGCCAGGGGCTTTTGTGGAAATTGCACCATTTTTCGGTGTCCTTCTTTGTCTTCCTGTGACCCCTCTTTTCCTGTGTCTTGGACTGGTTTTCGGGAGACTGTTTGTTAGGGTCGTCTTTATCATACTTTGGTTGTTGCAGATTTGCAAACCCAAATTCCCCTTTGTTCTGGTGCTTAAATTTATTCTCAATTTTAACAACATATCGATAAGCAGCACCGAGTGATGAGATGTCCAGAAAATCCATTTCAATCTGGATGTATCTGTGTAGAGCCCCACAGTATTTCAGAACCAAATGTCTCTCAGAGTCTTTGAAACCCAACTTGGTGCGCAAGGTATGGAAGGTATTGGTGAACTCTGGAACTACTTGGCCCCTCTCTTGCCGCAATGTGGTCCATCTCATGTACTGCTCCTCATAGTTTCCAACAGGGTAATACTATTCCTTCACCGCATCCACAAAAAAATCCCAAGTGGGATCGGCCCCATATATTCCTGACTCCTCCATGGAACTTTGCTCCCAATAAGTTTCCCACCAATGTTTGACATGAGGGAGAGCTTTAAGGAGTGCGAAGGTGATCTTTTCTTTGTCAAAAAAATTGTGAAAAGAGAAATAACCTTCTAGCAGAGTTAACCATTTTTCTAGGGCTTCTGCATCTATCTATCCTTCAAATACAGGAATATCAAGATTAACTTGTACCTTGAAAGGTGAGGTGCCTCCAAAGTGGTCGCTTGATGAATATGCACCTGATGCTATCGGAAAGCATTTAAGGATGTGGGAAAAATTCTCCATCATTTCGTCCCTTTGTCGCGTGAGAGCTTGCTCAAGCAACAGATTGATAGGATCGTCTGCTCCGTTGTTTTTCTTTTCTTCCACCATTGAGGGTTTCTTGGGTGTGCGAGAGTGATTTTCTTTAAGAGAGACAAGCTCAAGACCCAACTTGCTATACTCAGACCTCATCGGGGACATGCACTGAAAAAATGATCAAGAGCAACCTACTCTGATACCACTGATCCAGATTATTTTCGGCACGAAATGAGATCGGAGATATAATAAAGAAATGCACAGAGATATCACAAATATTCAATAATATAACATAAATGTATCAGAGATGTAACCATAAACACAGATATACAGTAATACACAATTTCTCTTAATGAAAGAAATGTACAGAGACTGTAAAAATACAGAGTGAAAGACTCGCTAGAATGGTGGCAACTTATCTCTGAGAAGAGATGTGACAGCTACTCGCATTCGCAAGAAGATGATTACAATGAGGCTCTGAAGGTATTTTTACAATTAACGGGAATGCCAAAAACCCTAGACATCCAAAAACCTAACCCTAGGAGATGAAACGCCAAAAGTCATGTGGGCCCCGTTTGGGTAAGTTAGTACATCAACTTCCCGGGGTCGTAACTTTTGCATACGATCTTCGTTTTAGGCGTATGATAGCTCGTTGGAAAGGTGTTGTCGAGGAGATTCATTGAGAACCTTGATATCGAAAAACCTTCATTTAGGCCCTCAAAATTGCCCTGGAAGTTAAAACCTGCTAAAAATAGTAAATTGCCAAAATTGCCAGAAAATCGTTTTGAGCCAATCGGAAAAGGTTGGTGGCCACTAATATCCATCTGGATCAAACTCCCTCAAGTGGCATGTTGAATGCAATTTTTTTTATTGATAAGATTAAGTAGATACATTTGTAAGTAAATGAGAGACTAAATAAATCCCAAGAGAATTACAGGGCTAGGCATGATCAACATAAGGTTGAGAAGACCTTCAAGGTAGGTGATTGAGTTTAGTTGCACTTAAATACAGAAAGTTTGCGGGACCAAGAAAGAAAATTAAATCCTGGTGATATGGGATTAATTTTTGAAGTATTAAAAAAGGTAGGCAATAATGCTTATAGACTTGGCTTACCTCCATATATGACCATTTACTTAGTTATATATGTAAAGAATCTAAAACTCTATGATTCATCCATGCTTGAAGAAGAAGAGGGCCATGTCTTGCCTTACATAGAAGACTTAGTGTTGGATGAACAAGAAGAGTTAACAAAAGACATAGTTCTACAAAAGAGATCATAATGACCAAAAGGGGTCAACAAAAACTTTGGCGAGTTGGATTGAAATGTAAACTACTAGCCAAGGCTAAATGGTACTCTAAGAGAATGACAAGGAACTTTTATCCCCATCTCCTTCACATGAATTGCAAATTTTGGAGATCAAAAGGATTCTAAATGGAGAGGGATGATATATATATATATATATATATATATATATAACTTCATCAGTGTTCTATAATTGAGAAATGAGAATTAGTCACATGAATTAAAACTTTTGGAGATCAATGGGTCACAATGGGTCAAATATTGAAAATTGCATTAATGAACCAAAGTTGCACTGACAAACCAATATTGTTTATTTATTTATTTATTTAAAGCCTTAAAATGAGATCAAGACACTATAACCTTTTAAACCCTTGTAGTACTCATCAAAAGCTTTGAAACCAAAAAAAGCATCCCAAACTGAGCTCATATGTGTATGGTATACCTTCGACAAGATGACCATTGTTTTTTCCTTGTAGAGGCACATGGAAGCCATTTTATCTCCTGGTGATTCAACCATGTGGAACTAGTAATGTATGGAATTCCCTAGAGGCTTCTAGAAAAATAAAGAAAATAAAATCCTAACCCTCGCAACCAAAAAAGGGTGACAAAACCATAACCAAAAGAGGAGGAATAGGTTCAACTCCTATTGGGGTGTTCATGTTCCATAATAGAGCAACGACTAAGAAAAGTAGGAGAGGATATAGATTAAAACAAAGAAATAAGATGACCCTATAATAGCCATAACCAACCTTAGAGTTAATTAACTCCATAGTGAACACATCTTTTTATGTACTTGTATTGTAAATCATGGAGATAGAAAAGAATAATGCTTTATTTTGCTGGAGTTCTCTCCACAGAGCTTTCTCTGAGGTAAATTCAGGGTACATTGCTTTCTATGGTGTTTTATTTGCAATAGTTCTATGAATGGTATGTTTACTTTATATTAAATAATTAAATATAAGTAAAAAATAATTACTATGCAGTATAATAAAGACTCATGATATTAGCAATAGTAGTTAAGATCTCTTGTGACAAAATGTTGGCCTTTGGAATATCCAAGGTAGTTTATGGATTAGAGGGCCTCGTCAAGGACTTGCTTTTAAATGGTAAAGGACTTGCTTTTAACTGACCATATTCATGCAAGTTCAAAAATTGAAGGGATATTTCACAATCCAAATCTTGTTTGTGCCCTTTAGTCTCAACTTGATAGATAATTTTTCCAGAGTTGATTTGTTAAGACCAATTATGACACAAATGCATGCATACATAGCCATTATCCCTTTTGCAATTCATTGCGAGGATTTGACATAAGATCTTAGACCATCACTAATCTTTTTTAAATAAAACTCATTCTAGAATTAAGAAGGCAAGCAAGGTGAGTGAACTCAAACCAAAGTTTGGGAAGGGATGTTAGCGTTAAGATTATATTTCATATATAGCTTTTCCTTATTCATAAACCATGAACCTCCCTAAAAACATTTTCTCTTTCATCCATGGATAAAAAGATAAAAATATAACAAGGAAATAACTCCTTGAGTGCTAAACAATATCCATCCAAAAATTTCCAATTTTCCATAATCCACTTCTTAATAGTTTCTTTTTTTTTTAAACCATAATTGGAAGATTTTATATCAGTAAAAGATGCATCATAACTTGTAGCAAAAGTACTTCAAAATTTGTTTCAAACAATAAAACCACAAACCTAAAAAGAGCAAAGTTCCAACATATAGTTGTATATCATAAGCAACATTAGATACAACATTTCCAAAAAATATATAGTAGTATAGCTTCTACAAAAGGTCGGAAATCATAATTACTTTATAAAACATATAAACTTAGCATATGCATGTCAAGTGGTGGCTTCATCCATTGCTTCCTTGGCTGAATCTAGTACTTGCTTGATCGATTCCACATTCTTTGGAAGCTACTATAATGTATTGTCTTCCATAAGTTTCCCATAGTTTGAGTTAATATTTTGCACTTGGTTGAAAGTTCTAGATTACTCACCTTTTGAAAAATTGATTACCATGTTCCGAAGCATATTATAATATGCCTCCAATGCATTTAGTTAACGTTTATGTTGCACCACAGTTCCCATAATGGTTTCAAGCTGAGAAGTTACATTATTATCTTGTTCTTTATTTTCTTTGTGATTGTGAGAATCAAAATTCGATTTCCTTCTATTGCATCCTCATGTCTCTTCAAAGCACAATTTATCTCTTGAAGTTCCCTATAGTCCATTTAACTAGAGCGGAAATTCAGGTTGCAAAGTAGAGTATAATAAACAAAATTAACTGAACTTCCATGTTTGAGTGGAAATGACAGATCTCTTGGAATCTAAAAGAACATGAATTGGTCAAAGTAATTACATAGAACAAAGCCAAGACTAGAGTTGAACAGATAAATCCAATATGTGTCCCTTGATGAGAAAGAACTCAGAGAAAAATACCTCCCAAAACACAAAGAAGGCTAGCGCCTAAAACCAAATGCTTAAATTCTAACCATCGAGGGGTCCAAATTAAAAAAGAAGCCCCTCAAATTATCACAATCTCTAGGAAATAACAAAATTTCTTCCAAAAATGTAACCAAATCCCCTAAAAGAGAAATAGTAATGATCTCTTTAGAAATAACACCAAAAGCCAAATGAAAACCTTCCAGATCTTTAGAAAGAAGAAAAGGTAAAGTTGTCCACTTACCTAAGAAGCCAAGAAGGAAGAGAACCAATACCACCATCCATATGCCCAGACCATAATCCACCAGATAGGGCCTCATACTAATAATCTAGAGATGTCACGCTAAACATCCCAACCACAATGCCATAATCCCACGGTGCTTATGCCAAATACCATTCATTGATTCAAAGGCACGCAAGAAAGAGAGTTGAAGCATGTGATGAGGAGGCACGAGTCGCTTCTCATTATACGTTCTATCGTGTGACTTACGTGCTTTACAATAATCCATGTGCCCTATTAAATGTGATTACGTGGCTTATCCTCCATCAATTAAAGGGATAGGTTGATAATAAACCTTGCCATTAATGACTATATCCCCTTATTTTATCAAAGTTGCTTGATTAGCAAATTGATCCATAATGGGATTATTGTCCCTCAAAACATGATAAAATTTCACACTGGAGATTGAATTTTTAGTTTGCCTAATCCTCTCAATCATTGATGCCAACTATGAATCTAGAGGATTGGTATACAAAACCATATGCCTAATGAATTTTTTGGAGTCCCCCGTCACTATCAAACTTAGATTGTGAAAATTAATGGCGAGTTTCAAACCTTGCAGAAGTGTGTATGCTTCAGCCTATTATTAGTCAATATGCCACGACTCCAAGCAAAAGAATATACTATTGTTCCTCTAGGGTTTATGATAACCCCTCCCACACCTGCCACCCCAAATTCTTAAGAGAATTTTCTTTTGACTATAACCTAATGGATTTGCTTAAAATGTAAGCAACTCTCATGTAATCCTTATAAGAGTTATCGACTAAAAAAACTCAATGTACCTTTCTACCAAATACCCTTTTTTAAATAAGGATGATCCTACATCCTTGTGCGCCTCCTCTCATAGGTATGCCATTAGATATTTATGGCAATGAGTTAGTTTATCGGGTCTAGTATAGGTTACTCTAACAAGTTATTGATTCCCATGGTTAAATAAAAAAAAATATACCATTAAATCTAATGAGAAGGAAGGAGATCCCTCTCACTCCATTTTCATAAAATTCTTTGGATCCGAACTTGCTAAGGCAAGTTCTGTTTCATTTTCTATGGTTAGGAG
>ML786119.1:85535-107523 GCA_009831015.1 Picea engelmannii
GACTTTTCCTTTAGTTAGATCATGGTCTATGCCTAAATGGGCCATTACCACACTTATGGATGTTGTTGATTTTCTTGCAGGCTAATCAGAGCACCTACAGGAGTCTCCTCCGTCTCAGGCCCTCCTTTCCATGGTTGCTGATACACCTATTCACTAGCTCATCCACCGCTGACCCTCTAGAGTGTGGTTGATGCTAATAAAGAACCTGTTGGATTCATGAGGGAGCAATATGGTGATCTATGATGACTTCTTTATGTGGCTCCTCGTTCAATATTAGGGGGGTAAATTGTGATGTATTATTATATAATGTCTTCTCAGTGGTCCCTTGTTCAACTTAATGAGGGATGTTAAACTTATGGGTTTAATCTTCACTGGAGGCCATGAACCAACCTTATTGTATTTATTATGGCCACAAGCCAACCTTGTTGTAACATTTATTATATTGTATTTTTGGCTAAGGTTTGTTAAAATGCGACAATGATCAATTAAAAGAAAATGTAAAACTAAAATTCACTCAAGTATATATTTAGTAATGTTGGTTTATGAAACCGATGGAAGTTTGTATAACGGGTGGTAATTCTCATAACTATGTAATGGTTCCAAGATTCATATATATATATATATGTATGTATGTATGTATATGAAGCCCGAAAGATGTATGGTGTAGTAAGCTTGATTGTAAGCATGTTTTGAATAATAAAGATACCAATACCTTGCCCCATAGATGTTTCCTTGACACACCGTCAGGGTTTTACCACATAAATCTCGTGTGTTATTTGAGTGATTTATTTATGATTCGTTTGTCAATTTTTCTTGTATTTATTATTGTATTCAGGCTCTCAAATACCAACAAGTGGTATTAGAGCGAAGGTGAAGGAAGTTTGGTTTGAGGAAGGGTTGAGTTTGTTTGTGCCACCGTGCACTGGTCAAAGGAAGAGGAGGAGCGACATAGTAGAAACCCTAGTTGCCATTTGAGTTGAGTTCGTGCAGGTGGTTAGAGCCGATAGCTTTCTGTTTAGCCACAAGAGCCAGAGCCGCCGAGGGTTCAATTCGCAGAGCTGGGCGTGAGCAGAGTTTGAACTCTGTGCAGAGAAGAGGCTTGTGAAGAAGGAGTCACGAGTAGTCCTAACCACGTCGAAGAAAAGGAGGAAAGCGAGGTCAAGCTAGTCATTCACGAGCAGAGAAGAGTCCACTGTCAAGGAAGCACGCCGAGTTTGAAGGATGATCAAATCATGAGGAGAAGGTCGTGTGGATGTCAAGGAGGCCCGAAATGTTCGAAATCGCTGGGGTCGCTGCTGAGTTGAGCAATGAAGGCCGTAAGCCAAGTTGCTGAGATCACTGTTACTTGCTCACGTGCAGAGAAGGAAGGGATTCGTGGGTCGCTGGTTCTCATAGCTGGTATGTGAGTTTCTGGAGAGAAACCACGAGGAGGGTCGTATGCTGTAGGCCGCAGATGTTGAGTTTGTGAGCAAAGGATAAGAGAGCGACCGACACCCTACAAACTTTTGTGAAGGCGAGTGAAATACTCTGCAAACTCTTGTGAAGGCGAGTGGAATACTCTGCAAACTCTTGTGAAGGCGAGTGGAATACTCTGCAAACTCTTGTGAAGGCGAGTGGAAACCATGGAGGTACCAAATTTTTTTTGGGTTCATAATAAAAATAAATCAAAGTTTGATTTTGAAAGATAGTTTGAAAAGTCTGCCCTTGGTTTGTGAAGAAATATTGAATTTTGAAAGAGAATATATATATATATATATATATATATATATATATATATATATATATATAATTAAGTTGAAGTTTAAAAGGGTGGGATAAAAACAAATATATATAAAATTAAGTTGAAGTTTAAAAGGGTGGGATAAAAACAAATTTTTTGGAGAGAGCCTGTGTGTAGAGAACTAATGGCAAAGTTGACGAATGCTAAATTCGAGGTTGAAAAATTTAGTGGTAAAAATAACTTCAAATTGTGGAAACTTAAAATAAGAGATTTGTTAGTACAACAAGGGTTGCATAAGGCATTAGACGACAAGAGGAAGAAACCTGCAACTATGACCGATGAAGAGTGGGAAGACCTAGATGCTAGAGCCCTCAACATAATTCGGTATTGTCTTGCGGATGATGTCTTGTTTAATATTATTGGAGAAGAAACAACAACAGGCTTATGGAGCAGGATGGAGAGTCTTTATATGACGAAGTCCTAGACGAATCAGATCTACTTGAAGAGGAAGCTATACAGTTTAAAAATGAATGAAGGTACAAAAATTGCAGATCATTTGAATGTGTTTAATACTCTTATATGCCAGTTGAATAGTATGGATGTTAAACACGATGATGAAGATAAGGCAGTTACATTGTTATGTTCATTGCCTAAATCTTGGGACCATCTAGTCACTTCCATTAGCTTTAGTACAACTGAGACTCTTGAATTTGATAATGTTGTTGGAGCTTTGTTGTCTGAGGAGGTGCGGAGAAAATCAAGTATTGAAACCTCCACACTAGAAGCTATGGTGGCTAGAGGTCGGTCCATGGAAAGGGGAGAGAATTCGAGTAGAACATCCAGGGCTAAGTCAACAAGCAAAAAGGGTAAGGGAAGATGTTGGTACTGCAACAAATTAGGGCATCTCAATAATGATTTTTGGAAGCTGCAGGAATCCAAGGAAGACGCAAAAATGAAGCAAATCAAGTTGAATCATGTCCAGGTATGATTGATGAAGTCTTAACAATCTGTAACTTCTCACAATTTTCTGAATAGTGGTTATTATATTTTGTTGCTTCACACTATTTGTGTCCACATCGAAATTGGTTTTCTACATACCAAGTTGTTGATGGTGGTAGTGTTCTTATGGGAAACAATGTTTCCTGTAAGACTGTTGGGGTTGGGAGTATTAGGATTAATATGTTTGATAGAATAGTAAGGATGTTAACAAATGTAAGACACGTACCTGAACTCAAAAGAGTTTAATGTCTTTAGGAGTTTTGGATTCCAAAGGTTACAAATTTGTAGGTCAAGGTGGAGTACTGAAAGTGTGTCCAACGTCAGTTTGGTGGTTATGAAGGCTACGAAGATTGGGAATCTTTATACATTGGAAGGAAAAACTGAAACAAGTGAAGTAGCAGTGGTATATAAGAAAGCAAGTGTATCTACTTGTTTAGGGCATCAACGACTGGGCCATATAAACAAGAAAGCGCTGGGGTTGCAGGTACTGGTAAGCCATAAGTTATTTTCAGACTTACAATCTTTGAATTTCTACAAGTTTTATATCTCTGTTGGTTACAGTGATGGAGTGAAGGGATGCAGATTGTTAAGTTTTATATCACCTCTTTTCATCGTTTCTTCATTTATGATATTGTCAAATAGCCACAATGTTGTGCATTATGGAAATGATGATCTCGTCAAACTTTGAATTGGGCAGGTAGATGGGGATCTTGATAAGCCCAAATTGCCAATTATTCCAGGTCATGAAATAGTTGGGGTAGTCGACAAGGTTGGGGCAGGTGTGGATTCAAATCTCTTTAGCATTGGAAAAAGAGTGGGCATTCCATGGCTGGGTCGAACTTGTGGCAAATGCACATATTGCTTAGAGGGAGCAGAAAATCTCTGCGATGATCCTGCGTTTACAGGTATCGAATTTTTACCTTTTTGATTGATTAACTATAGCCCTTGAAAGATGACAATGAAGATGTTTTATCATTATCAGACATGACTATGAACCTGATATAAAGCATTCAATTCTTACTTGAAAGGTCACTAAAACTGACTGCTGACATGTGAAAAATGGAAGCTAACTTTACTAAAAGCTGCGATTGATAAATCGATACGATATTCTGATTCCTGACCTTATTTGCAGGGTATCAGATTGATGGAGGGTATGCGGAATATGCTGTTGCACATGCAGCATACTGTTTCCCTTTACCTGAAATCTATTCTGATATTGAGGTTGCTCCACTATTATGTGCTGGCCTGATTGGGTATCGTTCCTTGAGAAAAACAGGCTTCAAACCAGGTCTTGACAAGAAAAAGAGAATTGGCATCTATGGTTTTGGTGCAGCAGCACACATTATTGCACAGGTAAGACACCCTTCCCACTATTGCAAAAAACTTATAATAAATTAAATGATAAAAATCAACATAGCTATGCAGATACAGTTTCAAGCAGATATTCTAGGCATTGTTTGATGGAATACAACAATAAGGCAATTCCATACTCTCCTTGGACATGCTCAGGTTGCAATCCATGAAGGGCATCAAATTTATGCATTTACAAGAGCAGGGGATAAAAAAGCACAAGCTTTTGCCCTAAGATTAGGGGCTATATGGGCAGGAGATTCTATGTCCTTGCCACCGCATGAACTCGATGCAGCTATTTTGTTTGCCCCAGTAGGACTCCTTGTACCAGCTGCTCTAAAGGCTGTTAGGAAAGGAGGCATTGTTGTAGCTGGTGGAATTCATATGTCTCAGATTCCTGCATTCCCATACTCTATTTTATGGGGTGAGAGGCAGGTTGTTTCAGTTGCCAATTTGACCAGACAGGATGCACTTGAGTTTCTTGAGCTTGCACCCAAGGCTTGTGTGAAGACTGAAACTGTTGTTTTCCCTTTGGACAAAGCAAATGAAGCACTTGCATCTCTCAGAGAGGGTCGATTGGAGGGTGCTGCTGTGCTAGTTCCATGATATGGTTTCAACTTTTGGTTGTGACCTTATGAAGCAGAAGTTTGCTTAGGCAATAAAGTGCTTTATCCTAATGATTTTGTATGAAGGGTTTGTTGAGTTGGCTGTTTTACAGTGTAGTAGTTGTACAAAGTATCATTTCAATCTCTGGGCATGCGATTATTGTGGATGCCATCTATCACTTAAGTTTATATTGACTTCTATCAGCCTCCGTTTGTCTGATGTCTGGAATGTACCATTTGTAACAGTTTTTGGAATATTAAAGTTTGGATGCTTAAAGGGTGATTATAGTTCCAAGGTTTCATCGAACCTTGTTTGTAGGAGATGAATGTGAGTTTTTGCCTCGTGTGTCTGTTGAATTATCAGTTAGGAGGTGAATGGGAAGTTTTTCTGTGTGTATGTCAAGTATTAGTCCATATTATTGTTGACCTGTAGATTTAACTCGACAGTGTATTTGCTAAAGGTATTACGAACATATTCAAAACTTGTGAATCAACTTACTAAAAATCTCCACACGTTTTTAACTATTAAGTGACCTAGATATTATTTTCTCACAGTCGACATCAACAATGTAGGTCAGCTATGTTTGACAGTTGAACTTTCCTTTTGAAAGTTGGCTTTCCTATTCAAAGGGAGTAAGCACTTGATAGCAATTTTTGAAGGATTCCAAAGAAACCTTTGAAGTTATTCTCTCGTGATAAAAATACCAAGATACTCACGGGATTGGTGGTATTTGCCTTTCCGAAATTCCTGGACACCATGCATTGTTTTGGTTTTAAAGTGGACCCATTGTTTGATGAAGCTGTATCGCATTAATCTTAAAGTATCAAAAATCTAAAATCGGGATCACAATGATTCGAAAGTTTTTTATTTATCCACTAAAACTAGGAATTATTTGAAATGAAATGATGCATGATTGTTGGTGATAATTGCTTTCTGGAAAAATAGGGTTTATATGAGAAATTGTGCAAAGTAAAACAAATAGAGCAAAACACGAAAAAGATAAGAGCAAAAAGTGGGGTTGCCAAAAACTGTGTTTACTAATAAAAGACTAATAGTACAAAGGTAAGCTCCATTGAATGCCTTTCACTCCATAAGAACTCATCAACGGCGTGGAGAAAAATTGAGTACAACTAGCCTATAAATAGTAAACTCTGAAAAAAGTGGGATCACTTAGTGACTAGTATTCAAAAATGAAAATAAAAAATATCAAAAGTGGGATCGCTTAGTGACTCATATTCAAAAATAAAAAATATCAAACCTTGTCAAGGTTTGATATGGTTGGGTTGCCTTAAGTGTTCCATCCCAAAAGAATTCATTCATAAAATGAAGTTCGAGGGGTCAAAATTTCTCTCAAATTTTTATTGTCACATAGAGAATATCTAAGAAATCTAGTTTCTCTAGCATATTAATCCCCTAGGAATATGCTTGAGTTCAATGTCAGAGTTCTAGAGATTAAACATGGCTTGAATTATATAAGACTTCAGCTTGAGCTTTTGAATATTTACAATTATCTAGTTAAAGAATAATTGGAATAACTTCTGTTGTAGAGAGCTAACGTTAACAACTTTAGTGATAACTTTGGCCAAGAGACACTCTCTATCGGTGAAGTTTACCTTCATGAAAATTGGGAGGAAGAATTTGAGGAGCTACCCTTTGGCTTCGAATCTAGGGAAAAACTTATGTTTAATTGTTTTGAAGTGTTATTTGTTGCTTTCTTAAACCAGAAATTGCTTCATCATGCCAATGATGAAAGTTGTCTTCTGATGGACTAGATGATTGGAGTTTGAAGGACTGTATTGATATATACTAGTCCTTGCTAAGGACGGTGAGTCAAAGTTTTTAATTTGTAGAATATATAATAATGGAGGGGTCATTATTAAGGCTCATGATGATACTTTTAAGCTTTCTAGAAATATTTGAATGAATTTAGAAGGGACATTTTCAATCCTCTCTTCAAGCAAGTTTTTTCCTATGGAAATAATGTGCTTTATAGGCAAGTATCTTTCCTTGCATTCTTGATTAGAATTGGAAGCTTTGAAGGGGGAGTTGACGTCAATTTTGTTATAATTGGCAAGGTTTCCTCTAGGGCCAAAAACAATTGGAGTTTCGAGAGGCGACATAAAGCATTAAACTCTAAGCGAATAATAGAAACACAGATTGAAGGAGGATTACAGATAAATTTCATTCCAAGACCATGAAGATTTTTTCAACAACAAAAAAGGGTCCACCAAAGAGATTGTGGATGATAGAGTTTGTAATCTCATTGTTAAGGCTTGCAATGTGATTCCTGCTAAATTTGTAGAGGGAAAAGTCTTTAGGGGCAAGTATGGTTTCCCATTTCCTTAATTTGGGTTGTCCGAGTCTAAATGAGCTCCCATCATGATGCCTTGGCACAAATGCACAAATTTATCCATCTGTTGATTGAAACCGTTATTTAGGAAAACACCTATAAGGCTTAGAAACCATTATGGCCATGTATAAGGGTGATGTCTAACTAGTGGCAGGGAGGAGTCTTAGAAGGGTGAACTGGCTGCTTGCCTTGTCCAGGATCACAATTTCTTTGTAGGCAGTCTTATGTGGGGGTTCTTCCTTGGTTTTGGACGTGAGGTTGGGCTTGGACAATTGCTTCTTGATGAATATATTGCTGTGGGTTTTGTTACCATTGTGTTTGATGTTTTTGCTAATTATGATTCCTAGGTTTCTTTTTTTGTCTTCTTCTTTGTTTTTTTTGGCCTTGATTTCATTGAGGGTTGGGTTGACTTCCCTGGATGTGTCTAAAGAGGTCTTTAATTCATTTTTCAAGATGATTTAACTTTTTGAATACCCCTTATTAGCACTAGATTTGCCTACACAAATCTAGGTGTTTAGTATAGAATAAGTTTATGGATAATTTATAGGGTGAGCTCAATGTTGCAGAGCTCACCATTCAACATTGACGATTCATGGAAATCATACGAGGTGAACTCAACATTACATAGCTTACCATTTGTCATCGGTGGTTCGTAAGTACTTTGGCCACATGGGTACATTGTTGTAGATCATTGTTCACCCAGACTTTGTTTGAAAGCTCCATTGTTTGAGGGTTTGAAGATTATCCAAATGTCAGTGTTATGAGAAGACAATACATGTGCTATTTTTAGCAGTTTTCCAGTTAAAAGTTCTAGAAATCTATTTTTAGAAGGTTTCTAGTTCAGGTTTCCAAATCTATTTTTAGCAGTGTTTCACCATGCATTAGATTGACATGTAGATTTTGGAGGAGAACAATTAGATGGGCACTTTCAAATTCTTGATTTTACAATTTTTAGTAGTTTCTAGTTTTGGAAACTTGATATTTTTCAACTATAAATGACAATTTTAGAGACCCAGTATTGAGTTCTTTAGATGGGAACTTTTAGAGGTTCAACATTCACATGCTTGGAAAAATTTTGTTTTTAGAAATTTCATCTTTCTTGAAATTTGAAAGTAGATTTGTATACCATTTGGAGAGATGAGTTTGTGATTTCGTTTTGGTGAAATTTTGATATGTTTTAGGCCTCGGTCAAAGTTGGGAAAGATGGTCAAAATCATGTCAAAAAATAGACTTAATGTTTTAGAAAAAAACACATTTTTGGATAATTCGTATTATATCTTTCATGAATTTGAAAGTAGATTTGTATACCATTTGGAGAGATGAGATAATTTTGATATGTTTTAGGCCTCGGTCAAAGTTGGGAAAGATGGTCAAAATCATGTCAAAAAAATAGACTTTTCATGTTTTTAGAAAAAAAAACACATTTTTGGATACTTAGTATTGAGTACAACAACGGGTTGAGATTTGGTGATGACTTGAGTTTGTGAAATTTTGGTGAAAATTAGGTKTTTTTTTTTTATAATTCGAGAATATTTTTGAGTACTTGTTATTGTTATTTGCATGTGAATTAGATTTCATGCAATTTAGAGAAATATCGGTTTTTGGCCAAAAACTAGGGTTTTGATGTAGATTTCCCCTTGAGATTATTTGTTTGGTGCTTCATGGTTACTCTAATCCTTAGATAGATTTCCCCCAGTTGATGGTTATTTTTGATAGGTATATGGTGCTAGGTTACTTATGATGGAGGTTCTCGTGACTTTGAGCTTAGTTTATTTCAGTGCAAGTTTGTTGTTATTTTTAACTTCCAAATCATGTACATGCCTAGATGGAAGGCACATTAGTTTGGAGCAAAGCATCTTGGTTTTTCATGAATGAGTCTAAGATTTGTTGATGCGAGGAATGGCTATATCCTGACTCAAGTAATTTT
The DNA here is from genome assembly GCA_009831015.1 of Picea engelmannii. NCBI lineage: Eukaryota > Viridiplantae > Streptophyta > Pinopsida > Pinales > Pinaceae > Picea > Picea engelmannii. The sequence continues at coordinate 94,488 of ML786119.1, forward strand.
GAATTTCACTAGGCTAGGTGAGATAGGCGGGATTGCTACCTTGGGGTTATAACCTGTTCAAAAACATCAATCAACCCTCAAGAAATATGTTCTCAGGCTTGATGCTATTATCAAATTTGTATGCTTTGCTATAAAATAAAGTTTGAAAATAGAAAAGTGTTTGTAAATGAAGTTTAGAAGAATTTAAATGAATAAATACAAGAACACATACATTTGAAAACTAGTATACAACAAGTCTCAAATTGAGAACTAGATGTAATTTTGAATCAGACAAAGACAACTGGTGTTTTAAAGAAAAAAACCAAGATTGAAAATAAACTAGATCAAACAAGCAACAAGTGCATCATAGTCTTAACTCTGCAAAATAACCTTAATCAACATTGACATCGAATTCATAATTCTAATAAAACTAAACAAACTATCAAGATGAATGAATGCCTTCTGAAGCATGTCACAAGTCTATGCTTCCCAGTTCTTTTTTTTTGCCACATCCAGAGTAACCTTGCTACCGACAAGAGGAATTAGCTCTCAAGAAACTCATAAATGAATAAAAAATCTCACTTCAGGCAAGAACAAACATTATCAGAAGTATTTCTCTCTATTTTCTCATGTTCTCTTTGTCCTTGCTCTCTTCCTTTTATTCGTCAAAAGTAGTTCAAGTGGTTCAATTACTTTTTGTTAGTAAAGTTAAATAACTTTAGTTAAGATAGGACATCCTTATTTATGATAAGGGTAAATAATAATAATAATTTATAATAATTAATAGATGGCTCCTATATGTCTTTATTTGTTTTTATTTTCAACATTCCCTTGTTCCTTCATATTTTATTCAAGATATCATGAACACATCATCATAATAATATATATAAAAAAATAGTCAAAGTAATCATGCCACATCATCATAAACACTTGTATCTCCCAAAATACTTTAAAGACATGATATAAGTCTTTAAAAAAATAAATATCATGTCTGCTATCCCAAAATAGATGCCTTGAATGTCATCATGAAAAAAATAAAATAAAAAATGAAGTAGACTTTTTCTCTGTCTACTTCCTTTTGACAATGTTTCCCTATGCTTAAGTAAATATGTATCAACATGTTTCTTCTTTTCAACCTTTGAAACTTCTAGGTGCATATCATCAAATGTGATTTTTCTTACAACATTCTCAAGTTTGACAGTAAGGGACTTGATGGTGTAGGAGGATGTCTTAGATGAATCATAATTGACACAAATGGTAGGTCGTTTTCCTTTACTTGGCTAAGGCACAATGGCTTAAGCTTTATAATTTTTTTGGAAGCTGAATATAATGTACATGTGAGGCAACATAAGCAATAGGTTAAGTACACTGTAAAGGAGGGGGAGGGAGTGGTAGTGACATAGTGGGCCAATGAATTACACCAGAGGCAGGATTAACAAGCACATTCTCCCAATCACATTGGTTGGTGGCACATGGGGTTGCATATGGGGTTGCTTAGGAAAATATGCAATACTTGGGTGTGGCTGAAGAGGAGGTATAACAAGTCGTTGAGGTGGTTGTAAGGCAGGGTGGCTAGCGAGGTTTAAATATCCAATTTGGATTAATTGGTTGAACTCCTCAGAATTAACATCAAAATGGAAGGAGAACCTCATCATTTTGTTTCTTCCTCTTTTCTTAAATGCATTAGACATTCTACCTCAGTTTTCTTTGTTGCCCCTGTTACTAGAGTGGTTGTTGCCTCTGCTGAAGAAAGTCATCTAAATATCCACCACTGATCAAATTAGTATACACAAGTTACATTATGTTAATCATCAAATACTTTTGATTTTAAAATAATTTAATAATGACTCTGAACTGACCAAGCAATCAAACATGCCAAGGAGATATGAAAGGGAATAAAGGACACATGGAAGAACATCATAAATTGTTTTTTCTTTGCTTGTTGTCCAAATATTCAAACTGTAAATTCTTTACTAAAATGTCACTAATTTTATTGAACATGGCAGATGAATGCAAATGGAATTATAAATGACAAGGAGTAATGAAAAATGGATTTGTTCATGATAATATACATGAATGTGAATGCATGATAACATACATGTTCACAATCCATTCCAATTAAACTTGTTTAGGACTCATCTCCCTTTCTATCTGAATAAAGTTCATAACAACATGCTTTATAAATCATTGTCTACTATTCTTTATGCATGCTAGAATATCCCATGATTAATTCGAATCATAACAAATTGTTCATGTATCAATACCATATATATCAATATGCCAATAAATCTCTTCCTTGGAAGTTTTTCTATTTATATAACAAGGGGAGTAAAATCATGAAATCAAATGAAATATGTTTTGAGACTTTTTGAGAATAATTTATAAAAAATGATATACTATGAGAGGATTTGGTCGTCTTTATTATAAAAGAAAGACAACTTTTAAATATGCATATCAAACTTCCACTTCTTTTCCAAACATACATTATATTTCATTTGAAAATTTGAGCTGGTATCATTAAACTTTGCCGCTTATTTATTGTGAAAATTCCATCTTATGTCATCCATCCTTGAATGCTCAAAAATATTTTTTAACCAAAATATTTTAGATGAAAAACAAATTCATACTATAGCTCTTGATACGGTTTGCAAAGATATAAGTTTGAGCTTTAAAAATGATTTTCAATGATGAGCTTGGGTTGAAAACAAATCATCCCAAAGTTTGTCAATTTACTACCAATGTCAAATAAACCCAATTATATATTTGATTTCGACGGAGCTATTTCAAGAGATACAACTATCTTTTCTTAACAAGATCAATAATAAATATAATAATTATAAACCCAAAATATTTCCAAATTGTGAGCTCAAATAATTTGAGACAAGAGGGGACAATGTTGATCTTATAAATTCAATCAAACCATCTTTTGTTTCGTGATCCATTCTCATACAACCCAGGCTCAAAACTTCAACAGTATTTTGTGCAAACAAAATAAATGGAAAACTCTGCCTGATTATAAGGTTGTGGGGTTCAAAACCTGAATTCAACTTGGCCAAGACAAAGAACTGGTCAAAGCTTATGCACCACAAGTTTCAAATGAACCAAACTCGACACACACACACACACACGTTTTAAACCTCAAATCCAAAATATAAACACGAGTTTGACATCTAAATCAACCAACATAAATTATATACCCTAACTAGTCGCATACTGAAACAAATGGCATGTACGAATTTATATATCCATTCAAAAATCTTTTGGGGTTGTGGGTTTGAAACCCATTTTTAAATAAGCAAAAACAAACCCTCTAATGCTAGATGTAGCTTATCCATTTCAAAAACAAACTTAGGCTTATATATATATATATATATATATATATATATATATATATATATATATATATATTTGAACTCAGAGCTTAACACCAGACCCTTATCTAAAATAACAATACATCTCCAAACATTTTTTTCCCAACCAAAATATTAGACAATAAAGGAAAAACTTACAAGAACTTGAACCTAGGTCACAGTTCCTATAAATATCAAATGGGTTTACTCCAACATCCATATTGATAATTTAAAAAATAAAATGGAAAGCGAAAAGCATGGAGCCAAGAAATAATCATCACAGAGTAACCATTTCGTAAATCCTTGAACCATTTATTCATTAAGAGCGAAAAAACAGGGGAAAAGAGAAGCATACTAAAAAACCAGTGAAGATGCAAAGCCATTAATAAACTATTATTGTGCAAAATGCATACAAATGATGCTCAACAAACTGATATGTGCATACCTGGAATTGGACTCTTTTATACCAATGTTGACGAGCGAAAAATGATTGTTGCAACTACCAGTAGCAGAACTTCCACACCAGGCTCAAGCTCCGCCTCTCTACAACAACAACAAAATGAAATGACTAAATTCCAAGACAAAATGTAGAATGATATATGCAAGATTGTGGTATTAATTACCACGTCCTTGAAAATTAATTGCATGGCCATTCCATCATGCTAGCCTCCGAACATAACTCAAATGTGCATGCCACTCATCACTTCAACAATTCGCATGAGTCATCAACATATACTCAATATGCCATACTAACCAAACATAGGTTTATACCAAAATGCCATGTCAACACATAACCACGTGCTATATCAACCCTTTATTCATGGACATCACTACTTGTCTCTCCTCAATAATGGCTAATCAAATAAGTAATCATGGAAATAGGTATAACAACTTCAATGATCTTGGCTGTAATATGTTGTGTTGAATCTTAGAATCCTACTATGCTTTTTATGTCTGCTACTCAATCACTTAGAGTTTTACAATATTATGTATTGTGTGGTGTGCAATGTAATTTTGTATATTGCATGGTTAATATGCATCTGGAGGGTAAAACAAAAGCGAGGAAAAAAAAGAAGAGGAAGAGCATATGTCAATGTAAGCATAGTATAAAATATATTGTATGTGCTTGGCCCTCGCATATTCGACACTATAAACAAGAGAAGTTCGACTAGTGAGGAAAGTATTGCTACTTGTCCATTGCAAACATTCGCCCAACAACAAAGTCAGAGACAAATATCGATAAACTATTTTTTTTTTTTATGTCTAGACAACCTGATAGTGAGCAACACATAGACATTTGTTTATAGGCGGTCTCTTCTATACATGACGAATAAATAGCAGCATGAACCTATGCAATTTGGAAATTTCTATTTTCAGTTCAAGCAAAGTAGGAATACCTAGAATTGAAGAAACCAATGTTGCAGGCCCAATTGCAACGGAAACACACACAATTGAAGCAACTATCAATGTGCAATAACAACAATTGGAAAGGTATGCATATAAATATGTAAATTGTGCAACTGAGCAAAAAAATTAATGGAAATTGTTCTTCATATTGCTTATTTTCTGTAAATTGTATACGATGATGCATGCCTGCAACTTGGAACATTGTCTCAATAGAGCACCTACAGTCGCATAAAATGACCAAGGAATGATATGCTTTTCCATGGTGAAGGCTTTATCATTTATATGATAATATATCTTAGGTTAAATTATATAACCATTACAATATTCTATATATCAACTGTAGATGTTTGAGACATATGAACATTTCTTTGCTTCATTGGAACGAGAATTGTAGACATGAAAATTTATCGCTTTGCTATTTAAAAATATAACCAGAAGACATGCAAAAGAAGACACATTCGACACAAGAAAATCGATAATTACAACACAACTCACAAGAGAAGTAGTCAAAGATCTGAAAAAACTAGGTGCCTCAATAGAAGTTGTAAGTACACATTGAGAACCCTATCCACAAATTTTGGTATACAAGATTATTTAAAAACACACACACACATAATTTAAATTATTGAATTTTGTATTGTGTAAACAGGTTCAAGGTGCATTAATAGGAGCAAATGCATATTTGACTCCATTTCAACATGTCAAATATGCAATCTGTGGTTTTCTCACAGGTGAATCTGCTTTGATAAAAAATGCATTGTTTGACTGTGTAAGATATGATAAAAGATGCCATTTTGTATATAAACATTTCTTGGGTGCTATTACATGCATGATGGACAACAACGATGTGCAATACATTACAAGGGAACCTATACTAGACGATTTTATTCATGGCTTGACATAAATGCTATATGAAATATAGTTGCAAAAAAATTCCAAAGTCCTGTTTATATGCTATTCGATTTTTGAGTGCAAGGAAAATTTACATTGAACGAGGGTAACGTCGACCTGCATATGGGATAGACATTAAACGAAAATAGTGTCATGTTGCATTTGCCATGATTTCTATGTCTTGTTTTCCATTTCTTTGTGCATAAACTGGAACATTGCCTTAATTATTCTTAATATTGGTCTAAATGCTGATGCATAACAATATATACACTGTATATACATATTATCTATATAATTTTCATAGCAGCAATAGCATCTGCATTGTACATGTATTATGACTCCAAAGCATTCACTGGCCATTGTTAAGATTGCACTGTCGTTGTATTGAATTTTTGCAATTAAATTATGTCAAAATTTTAATGAACATTGAACTAGGTATTTATAAATTGTTGTTGTGCTTAGTGTTAGCACTATGTAAATTGCCTTGGCCGAGGAGGAAAATAAAAAAGGTAACCACAAACCAACTTGAGGCTGGAAGCTAGCTCTTCCAACCTAGAGGGGGATCTTTCTCTTCAAATCAATCACTGAAATGATTGATTTGGTATTTCATCCAAAGGCTAGATCTCTAAGGTAAAATTGAATTTATAGAGTTGGTGGCAATGTGGACATAAAGTCCATTGGGAAATGGAATCATTGAAAGGTTAGAAATCAATGAAGGCTTACTGGATTGAAAAGTGACTGATCAGAGGCAAGATAGAAAGCACTGCTTTATGCCAATTAGATATTGTTGTAGATATAAGATCACAGAGAAAACAAATAACCCCTTAGGGCATATAACAAGGATGAATCCCAAGGTGATTATGGTAGAAAGACCACTGAAATTACATGCATCAGAGCATCACATGCAGATGAATTCTGATACATATAGTTCACATTAACATAAAGAAGAAGCCATATCACATAGATGTATCTAAACTAGAAGACAAAGACTGTAAGATCACATGCATAAAACAACACAATCACATGTATCTCTGGAGTCAAATTTTAGGGACTTCTGATTCAACAAATTTCATGAATATTAGAGAGAATTACAAAATCTATTCAATAGTCTCTTCCTTACACACTTGCCAAACCTTTACTTTCATAGCTTCATAGAATATATACAAAAATGTCTTCCTATGCTGCCAAAATTTGAATTCAAGTGTCATCTTATTATAATGTTAATAGTTACAATATATTTGGATACAAAATTTGAACAAACAACTAATAAGAAGGAGTCAAACTCGACTCATTAATTTCACATAACAACCTGATGAAAATTTGTTAATTTTAGAGAAACTATTACGTTTCCTTTCAATTTACTAGATAACAATAGCATAGGTAGGATCATTGAGAGAAACACAATCACAAGATACACAACATTTATCTTGGGAAACCCTCATGGGGGAGAAAACCCAGAAAAAAATTCTTTAATAAAGATAGCCAATACAATGCCAAGAAAATAAACCAAAACACTAGAGAATATCCAACACTGAGCAATGCACCTCTCTCTTCCTTCTTCTCCCAACTGCATCTATCTCCAAACTTGCGCTCTTGTTGAGTGGAATGAGTGAGTGAATGAATGAGGCGCTAACCTCTCTTATTTATATTAGTTGGCAGGCACTAGGGATGTGTCTCTTCACTAGGCAGGGCCGACTTCTTCACTTAGTGGTTAAAACCACTTTAATTAGGCCTGGGGCTGACTTCTTAATTTGCATGATATAATTAGGGTTTGAACAATCCGCAAAAGGGGATTTGGTCATTTACAAAGACCGACATGATCAATCCACAAAAGGGGATTTATCTAATGAATAATGACTCAATAATAAATAGAATACTCTTTGAAGTTACAATATTTCAACACTCCCCCTTAACAAGAAGGGTATTCTACAACATCGTCGAGAGAGAGAGAGAGGGAAACAACATCAACAACATCTGAAACACTGACTGGCATATCTATAAATCATCGAAAGTTTTTCTCATCATCATTCACAGCATGGAGCTGGAGTAACATCATCATCATCTGCATCAACATGAATTAGTATAACACTAATACACCATCATCATCAATAACAACAACAAAAACAAAATCATCATCACAACACAAAGGTTGGAGCAACAACATCATCACAACAAGAAGGATGGAACAACAACATCATCACAACACGAAGGCTGGAGCAACATCATCATCATCATCATCACGGGGAAACATAATGAGGCAGGTGTTACAACATTTTGTGGTACTTTGACAGTCCCTAAGGAGTTGTCCAGGAATCATAAGATTCCTTAGGATATAAAATCCTAACAGAGCTACCACGTGGTACTCTAACAGACCGTCCTTACCGGACCTTCGGGATCTTCCTAGGAATAAGAGGATTCCCCGGGGATTGTAAAAATCCTAACGGAGCTACCACTACTAACCATAGCTAGCATACACATGCACATGTACTATGACAAACTATCCTTATCGAACCTTCAGGATCTATCTAGAGATGATCAATCCCCTAGGATATAAAATCCTAACTGAGCTACTCGCTAGTGGTCAAGATACCATAGTATCATCAAAATCACTCCCCCTTTTGAGGGAGGTCCTTTTGGACTATACAAATCTTGTCTCAAAAGTTCTCAAACTTTATACGATACAAAGGCTTGGTCAACACATATGCAACTTGCTCATCTGTGCCAACATATTGGAGCTTTATGGCTCCCCTTTGCACCATATCACAAATGTAGTGATACCAGATTTCTATGTGCTTCGACTTGTCATGGAACACATGGTTCTCTGTCATCTTTATGCAACTCTGGTTATCACATAGAATCATGGTTGCTTCCATCTCCAAATCAAATAGACATGTCAACAACTTCCGTATCCATATGGCTTCACAACTGGCAGAACATGCAACAATGTATTCCGCTTCTGCTATGCTGAGAGAAATACTAGATTGCTTTCTACTCTGCCATGAAGTCATGAATGACCCCATAGTGAAACAACATCCTGAAGTGATCTTTCTGTCAGAAACACTTCCAGGCCAATCTGAATCGGTATAACCAATCAGTCTGAACTCTTGATCTCCATTGTAGCAGAGACCAAAGTACAACGTACCCTTAAGGTATCTCATCACATGTTTTGCAACAACAAGGTGAACACATCTGGGCTCTACTAGATACTGACTCAAGGTGTTCACAACAAAACATATATCTGGTTTGGTGTTCGTCAGATACATCAACGATCCAACTATCTGTTTGTATAGCGTAACATCAATCAATTCTGACGAAGTATCAACTAGGAGCTTCAAATTTGTTTCCATGGGTGTATTCATGGATTTACACTCCAACATATCAAACCTCTTCAATAGTTCAACTACATACTTCCCTTGGTTAAAGAAGATCTTCTCTGGGCTCTGCCAAATCTCAAGACCTAAAAATAGTGCATTAGGCCTAGGTCTTTCATCTCAAATTATGCAATGAGCTTATTCTTACAATCAATGATAAGCTTTTCTTCTCCAGTTACGAATAAGTCATCCACATGCAACAACAATATAACATGCTCATCATTCATGACCTTGAAGTAAAGGTTAGAATCAACTTTACTCTTGGTAAAGCCCAAGCTCGTCAGGAAACTATCAATTCTTCCATACCAAGCTCTAGGAGCTTGCTTCAATCCGTACAGATCCTTCTTCAACTTGTAGACATGTGTATTTTTGTCTTTAACTTAAAACCCTTGAGGTTGTTCTATATACACTTCTTCTTCAATGACACCATTCAAGAAGGTTGTTTTCACATCCATCTGGTGTAACTTCCACTTAATCTTAGCTACAAGGGATATGATGGTTCTGATAGAAGTGTATCTGGCTACAAGAGAAAACGTCTCTTCATAGTAAATGACTTCCTTTTGAGAAAATCCACGAGCTACAAACCTTACTTTATATTTCTCAATACTTCCATCAAAAACATATTTTTATCTTGTATAACCATTTGGAAGATACCACATCTTTGCTCTTTGGTCTGGGAACTATTTCCCATACATCATTCTTTATAATGGATTGGTATTCTTTTGTCATGTCACTTCCCATTCTTTCTTCTAAATGTATTCTTCAAAGCAAGCAGGCTCCTTCTCTATGAGATTACACATCAAATCCATATAACTGGAGAATGGAATAGGTTTATTAACTTGTCTCATGGTTCCTTCAGGGGCACCATACTTCTCTCCATATTGAATAAGTTCCCTTTCCCAAGCCAACTTTCTCTTGTGAGAGATCGTCATCTGGAGAGGTTCTTGATATTATATCATATCATGATCTTCATGAATCTCATCAGCGGGGAAACTGTGGCTTCCCTCACTAGTTTTGCAACTCTGGGAGCTACATGTTCTTCTTCATATACTTCTTCAAGCTGACATCTCCTTGATTTCTTGAGTGTTGCATCTTCATCAAAGGTTACATCTATACTAATCTCAATATGATGGTAACCTGGTATGTAAATTATGAATGCCTTAGAGACCTCACAATATCCAACAAATATTCCCTTCTTTCCTAAAGGGTCCGACTTGGTTCTCTTCTCTTTCAAAATGTGTACAAACACTGGACAACCAAATATTTTGAGATGGGTTACTTCTGGCTTCTTTCCAGAGAACATTTCTTCGGGGGTTTTGAACCCAAGTGCACTATGGGATAATCTATTTTGTACATACATTGTTGTTCTTGCTTCTTCTGCCCATAAGTGCATTGGAAGATCTTGATCATGGATCATAGTCTTTATTTCTTCCATTATAATTATGTTCTTTCTTTCTACTACACCATTTTGTTGAGGATTGTAGGGAGTGGTGAGCTCCCTCTTAATCCTAACATCTCTGCAAAAGCTTACAAACTCTTTTGAGGTGTATTCTCCTCCATTATCTAACCTGAGTATCTTGATTTTTTTCTTTCAACAAGATTCTCTATCAAGGCTTTGAATTCCTTGAATTTCCCAAACACTTCATCTTTTGATTTCAAGAAGTAAACCCAAGTCTTGCGAGAATAGTCACCAATAATTGATACATAGTATACATACCCACTAAGAGAGGTGAATGGAATTGGGCCACATACATCTGAGTGGATGAGCTCCAACACTCCTTCTACTTTACTATTTCTCTTTGGGAAATGATTCTTGATGTTCTTTCCTTGTGCACATCCCTTGCACACACCTTCATGATCAACCTTGAAATATGGTAGACCTGTAACTGCCTTGCTCACATATGGTAAGGCCTTGTAGTTGATGTGAGCTATTCTTCTATGCCAAAGTTCACATGGAATCTTAGTGGAGTGAATCAAGGCTGCATATGAGTGACCATTTAATTTATACAGGCCACCTTCTTCTGTTCAAATAACAATTGGATCTTCTATGGTTTTTCCTTTAGGCCACATGAGGACTTCACCATCTATGAATGCAACCCCGAAGCCTTTCTTATATAAGGATGAGATATAAAGCAAGTTATTTATCAAACCTGGTATATATAGTACATCCTTCATCTTCATTGGGGTCCCTGAATCAAGTTTATAATTGAACTTTCCTACTCCTTTGATAGGGTACCGGTAGTCATTTCCAAGTGTAACTTTCTAGGGAAATTTATTTTATGTAAGGATAGAGAGAATGTCTCTCTGAATTTTCATGTGCTTGGAAGCACCACTATTTATGAGCCACGTATCCTCACTAGGTGACACTGATCCTGAGAGGGCAGAGATTAAGACATAGTCTTCAATATTTTCTTTAATCATTTTTGTGGGTGGATCTTCATCTTCGACTGTATGGGAATGGTGCCCTTTGTTCCTCTTCTTGTATTCTTCTCTTCTATCTAAAAAATTCTTAGCAATATGTCCCATCTTGTCACAATGGTAACATTGGTAGGATGATAAATCCTTTTCTCTTCTTTGACCTTTATGAAACTTCTGGAATCTCCTTGGAGGGTGAGATTCTTTACAGATGAATTTGATAAAATATAGACAAGAACAACAACCTGGCGGAAAAGGCTTACTAGCCAACACTAATTGTGTTCACTCCAATGTTACATATTTATAGTACAATGGGTGATGCCACCTCATAGAGAGATTTGCTCTAGATCCTAAAATCATGCATGATGACAAGGCTAGGAAATCTTAACTAAATTATTAGTCATCACTTGAGGATATATTACTAATATCCTAAATGAATAATACAAATATAGGTGACAATTTAGACTTAGTGATTGGTAAAGGTAAGCCATAGGCTAACAATCCCCCCCTCAATCAGAAGTCTGATCAATAATACCAACAATAAAGCATAAACTGATATCAATTCTAAGTCTTCATACTAAAACTCCTGTGCTGAGCCTCAATGAAGAACTGCCTGAAAAACTGCCAATCTGGATGCTGAACATGGTCATTTGAAATGAATTGGAAGAGAGCTGAGATATGGAAGTGAACAGCTGCAATATCTGAACATTCCCTGATTGCTTGACAATTTGATCATTTTGCCAAGTATTTTAGCTAGAAGAATCTGATGTCTTCTGCTAATTGGTGAACAAGTAGTATCACCACTCTACTATCAGTGTATCACTGAAAGTGCTCTCTGAATCTGTGGTTTGGGATAACCACTGACCAATTGATACCATGTATCTGATGGTTTTTGGATAACCACTAACCAATCTTGACACTTTTAGGTGTCCAACAACATCCCAATGTATAATGTGTATGATTCAATTGCAAGTCATTGAACCATAATCCTGTCAAAGTCTGCCATCTCTGGAAAATCTCACTATGTAATCATGTGAGCCAGGATGCATGCAAATTGTTTACTTAATGTAAAATCCAATCTGATGAGAGCGACCCAAGAGAAGTGAATCAACTTCTAGTCTGACACATCCCTGAAAAATGCTTGACAACTCAATCAAATGCCAAGCTGCAATGAAGAAGGATCCTCTTGTCCTCTGCTAGGTCAAATGACCTTCTATGTGAACCAAATGTTCACATCATTGCTCTCAAAATCAAAATCTATATGATTCAACTTAAACTTATTAAACCATAATTCTACCAAAGTCTGTCATTTACAGACCGTAGTTGCCCATTTGGAAAATTTCATGCTCATATGGCATACTTGATGTTTGTTGTTGTCGAAACTTTCTGTCTGACAACCATCTTCAATTCCATCATCAATTCCCCCCTTTTTCAGCTGAAAGGAGAGACCACAAATGGTTTCATGAACCATCGTCACTAGAATTTTGAACTCCCCCCCTTAAGGTGCATGAGAGTTTCATCATTGTACTCCCCCCTTCTAGGCTCAAGAGAGTACCGTACTTGTTTCATTTTGAGTACAACACAAAGTGGGCATGCAGAAAAAACCACATGTTATCTCATCCC
>ML786119.1:107573-147058 GCA_009831015.1 Picea engelmannii
AACCACTAACCAATCTTGACACTTTTAGGTGTCCAACAACATCCCAATGTATAATGTGTATGATTCAATTGCAAGTCATTGAACCATAATCCTGTCAAAGTCTGCCATCTCTGGAAAATCTCACTATGTAATCATGTGAGCCATGATGCATGCAAATTGTTTACTTAATGTAAACTCCAATCTGATGAGAGCGACCCAAGAGAAGTGAATCAACTTCTAGTCTGGCACATCCCTGAAAAATGCCTGACAACTCAATCAAATGCCAAGCTGCAATGAAGAAGGATCCTCTTGTCCTCTGCTAGGTCGAATGACCTTCTATGTGAACCAAATGTTCACATCATTTCTCTCAAAATCAAAATCTATATGATTCAACTTAAACTTATTGAACCATAATTCTACCAAAGTCTGTCATTTACAGACCGTAGTTGCCCATTTGGCAAATTTCATGCTCATATGGCATACTTGATGTTTGTTGTTGTCGAAACTTTCTGTCTGACAACCATCTTCAATTCCATCATCAATTCCCCCCTTTTTCAGCTGAAAGGAGAGACCACAAATGGTTTCATGAACCATCGTCACTGGAATTTTGAACTCCCCCCCTTAAGGTGCATGAGAGTTTCATCATTGTACTTCCCCCTTCTAGGCTCAAGAGAGTACCGTACTTGTTTCATTTTGAGTACAACACAAAGTGGGCATGCCGAAAAAACCACATGTTATCTCATCCTGTGAGGGCCATGCTCGAAAACTACGCCATAAGGGGACCACTTATGTGAGGTACAAAAATGTTATGTGATACAAGATTGGTCTTTACTCGAGATTGAATTCTACGATAAGACTTATATAATCGCTTGGTTGTTGATGATCATTTCCAAGGATCAATCCACTCATAGTGAATCTTCAATCTTGCAGGTTTCTTCAGTGTTGAACATCTGTCTGAAGAATGGTTATGCTTGCCAAAATGATGGCAAGGATGGAGATCAAAACACTGATTCTCCTTGTGACCAACTCGATTACAATGTTGGCACTTATCATTTTGATGTTGAACTTGAACAGGTGAAGTTGAAGCTTCTTGAAGGAATCCAACACTTTGGAACTTTATTGGTCTGGAATAATCAGGAATATGAAAGGTAACTTCCTTGTCATATCCAAGTCCTGTTCTATTCTTGTTGTAGATGATTTCTTCCCAAGGTCTGATGATGGGCTTGGAAAGAGTATTATGAACCTGTTGCTTTGAAATTCATGGAAGCGGATTTACTGCATGTTGATGCATCATTGAAAGGTTTTCTTCACTGAAATCAAAAGAAAACTCTTGAGTTGTAGGTTCATGAATAGATTCAACTTCCTCTGAAACTGATTTTGAAGTTGTATCACTATGTTGTTCCTTCATCGACTGTTGATTAAAAACATCATCATCATCATCATCATCATAGAGAGGATTGTGTTGAACAAAAACTAGTTCAGAACACTTCACTAGTTATTGATTTTAGAGATCTATCAACTCATCATTCAATAGTTGGGATAGAGATTGAAGAAGTCTAACTTTAGCTTGTGTCACTTGCAAACAAGTTAGCACTGATTGAAGAGTTTCTTTGTTCAATGTCACTGTGTTGTCTTCAGTGGTGTTTATTAGAGTGTTCAGTAACTCTAATAATTCGAGATTTTGAGCCATTTCAAAACACTAAATGAGGTCTCCTTGTGCAGGTAGATCCTTATTACAATTTGACTTGACAAAATAAGGTTTATTTGCAACTTACTCACTTGAATCACTCACTTGAACTTCACGCTCGTTTGAACTTTTCTTTCTTGCTTGCTTCCAGGAAGTTGAGGATGTCGGTTACCACTGAAAATGCATCAAAAGTGTGATGTTTACAATGATTTGAGTTTCAAGTACTCAACCTTGTCAATTTCGACTCAAAATGACAATGTCTCTTGGGTGTCGGGCTCAACCGAGAATGCACCCAATTACAAAGAAATTCAACTCAATTTAAATTGATTTCATTCTTACTATTGCAAGTACAATTCAACTCGATCAAGTAGTCTTACAACAAACATTTTTGCAAGTTACAATTGAATTACAAATGCTCCATCATGTGTTGAGTTCAAATGCTTTGATTTGTCCATTGCTGATGTGGTTGACGACTTGAATGCTTGATAATTATCTTCATATATGCTTGAATGACATGAATTTGAGCTTGAACTTCATGTATGTGTTTCACTGGCATTAATTTGTGTGCTTATCTTGTTGTGGATTCCATGTGCGTATAGTTGTAGAGTAAATCATAAGCTTAGTGTCAAAACTAGACACAAAACACTATGAAAACATTCACCATCGCACACAATGCAAGGTGTTCCTAAGATCCCCTTATTCAATTTCGGGCGGATCTAGGACACAAAAAAAAATGATTTTATTGAGATATCTTCTTGATAGCATAATGATGTATCCGTACCAATTACAAGCCTTAAAACTTTTACCTATTCTTCCCTTATAACATATACAATGTTCCCTTCTCCAAAATCATTTTACAAAATAATGATTCCAATCATTCCCACTCCTAATTCAATAAAAACCAAAACACCCTTTTACAAAATTGGACTTTCACCAAGCCAAACAACTCTTAAAAGTTTGCAAACTTTACACATTCCTTATTACAAAGTATAACCTTTGTAAATGTTTTTACTTTTGAAAAGTTTGCATATTCCCTTTTGTCCTTTTTAAATAAGGAATAAATTCAACTTTATAATAATCATCCAAGGATTATTGAGATGCTACCCAAAATATAAAATGATCCAACCTCTTAAACAATGGGCTCTTGTTTAATTTTTAAAATTTTCTTCTTCTCCACGTGTAACCAAAAATTTATGAATTAATTCTTTTGTTTCTCAATGGATTACTTCTACTTGAATGCAAATATACACACTTTATTTATTAAATGAAGACTCACTTATGTCTTGGAGATGTCCATTATGAAGAGAAAATTTATTGTGGTGAAGATCAAGTTTTGGTGCTCATCAATATCTCATGGGATTTTAGGAGATTGAAGGATACCGATCAATGGGGAAGCAAGTTGTTAAACCTGCCTGAAATGCAATAGATTACCAAGCTTCTGATTGAACGACATCCATGAGTTACCAAGCATTTGATTGAGGTCGCCGATATTGACCGCAGAAAGGAGGATTCATGCCACGATTTGAGCAGTGCCAAGATTTGTGCGCTGAGTTTGTTTTCATGCGCATTAATCCATAATATTCACACAACTACCAAATGGCCACCGTGTGCTACCATTCGCATGGATCTCTGCTGGCTTTTGAAGCTAGTGATATTATCAATAGAAGGATGAAACTGATATTAACAATTTCAGTAAAAACTCAAATCTACCACATAGATCTATCACTCAGATCTAAACATTATCGCCAGATTTATTCAATGTATATGCAGCAGCTGAGAATCTTCCAACATTTTCTGTGTATGGAACTAAAGAGACCCAGTTCAATCCATATTGCAATTCTATACTATTACCACAATATCAAGAGATAATGACATGTGGCATTCACTTCAAAACTTGTAGAAATTATCCCTGGCAGTGGCGATGATCCTCGACCAGGGCTGTAACCCTAGGTGAAGAAAAAAAGGTTGAGCAAATCCAGCGATTTCGGCTCGTCTTCATCACATCCTGCCGTCTACGCCATAAATGCCACCTAATACGCACATAGAGATCCTCGTACCTGTGAGGAGATTTTAGAGTTAATGAACAAATCATGGGGCGAATCGTTGAAGAAACCGCTCAGTAAAGACGTTGAGGAGACCAATCCAGATTACGTGGAGAGACACTAGATCCCTTGTCGATTTGAATGAGGGAGAGTGTGTAGGTTGATCTGTCGATTTTCTGGTACTCAAGTTGCTACAATGACGCATCACTTGCAGAAATATCTCCATACATAACATATCTCTGAGGATTTTTAACTGGTTATGCAGGCTAGACTATGGTGTTAGGACTGTTGTAGTAGTTGATAAAGAGATTCTCAAGATCACAAAAACATTACAGCCCACTTCCAAAATCATGGAAATCACAAAATCCGTTCATTGCAATCAAAGTAAAACATTAAGAATCCAAGATCGATACCAGCAAGCTTGGTGAGGGGGTGGTGATGGTGGTGGCAATTTTTGGTCAAGAATTGGTGCAGCATTAGCCGATGCCAAGAAAGAGGATGAGTCAGAAGCTTTTGATACACATGGTTTGCCAGCAGGCCTTGCTGTTCAACTTAGCAGGTTGAGTCCTTACAAAAAAAATACAAGCTATCCGATGTAGACCTTTTCGATAGCAGATTACAGAGGTCTGTACGCCCCAATGATCCTTTTTATGAGTTGGTTTCTTTGAAACCTGGTGGAGTATACACAAAAGCACATTTGCAGGCGGAGATGAATAATATTACCAGCTCTGGTATGTTTGAAAAAGTGGATATGGAAGGAATCACTCAGCCAGATGGAACTATGAAGTTGAAGTTTTCATTTCTTGAAAATCAGTGGCAATCTTCAGATTCATTTCGTTGTATTAATGTGGGTCTGCTAGCTCAGCCTAAACCCAAGGAGGTGGACTTTAATAGTATGTCTGATGTATAGAAGGAAAGGTTTATTCGAGAGCAAGAGCAGGAGTACAGGCGCCGTATTTGAGACTCTAGGTCCTGCATTCTTCCAAAGGGTGTGGAGAGGGAGATTCAACGGTTAAGGTTTGAAGGGAAAGTAACTGCAAGACTGCTTCAAAGAATCAAAGATCGAGTTCAAAAGTGGAATCATGATCAAGGATATGCAGAGTCAAACTTAAAAAACATAAAAACAATTTGCAACATTTGCCAGAGTGCTATAGCGTTGTCTTGATAAGCACAAACTACAAATTTTCAACATTGATTTGATACCTGGCAGATTGCTTGAGGTTGAACTTGATTGATCCACATCACTAGATCCAATCCGCAATACCTGCTCTAGATCTAGATTCGTGGAATTTAGGTTTAGATTTGTGGCTTCATATGGTTGCTCAATGTCATCCAAATCATCAACAAGTTCTCTTTTGTTGCACCTCACTTTCCATGGAGTTACGAGTCCCTTAAGACCATAAGTGCTCTGATACCAATTGATAAAATATAGACAAGAACAACAACATGGCGGAAAAGGCTTACTAGCCAACACTAATTGTATTCACTCAAATGTTACATATTTATAGTACAATGGGTGATGCCACCAGAGATTTGCTCTAGATCCTAAAATCATGCATGATGACAAGGCTAAGAAATCTTAACTAAATCATTAGTCATCACTTGAGGATATATTACTAATATCCTAAATGAATAATACAAATATAGGTGACAATTTAGACTTAGTGATTGGTAAAGGTAAGCCATAGGCTAACCGAATTTATTTGGGGATTAAGAATCTTTATGTGGGTGGGTCTCTTTCTTGAAGTGAGTCCTTCTCTTTCCTCTGTTAGTATGAGTAGATAGATCTTGATCGTCATCCCTTAATAGTACTGCTTCTCGGTTAGCTACTCTTTCTTCTTTTTGAACACATTCTTCCTAAAGACTGTCAAATTGTAGTTTTTCCTTTCTGGCACAAATGGTTTGGATGAATGCATCCCAATGTCTTGTGAGACCATTAAGAGATGTCATTACGAGTTCATCTTCATATAGGGTATCTCCAATTGCTTCTAGATGTTCCTTGAATTAAAAGATTCTAGAGAAATATTCATGAACTGTTTCTCCTTTCTGCATCTTTGTATTCTTGAGTTGAGTTCTCAAGTTCATCTTTTGGTTAATGTTTCTTCCTTCATACAATCTGGTTAGGGAATCAAACATTTATTTTGGGGTATCTTTATATGCCACTTGAGGGATCAAGTGATCTTTGATAGAGTTTGCAATGATTATTTTGGCCCTAACCATGTCCTTCTGGTACTTTGCTTTAGTTGTAGCATCTGTGGGTTCTGGTACATTTTCTTTGATGAATCTTGCTACGTCATTCTCTTCAATAATGAGTGAAATCCTATACTTCCAAGAATGAAAGTTATCCACACCTTCTAACTTGTCAACAATCTTGGTGCTTGCAGACATCTTGACCTGAAGCTGGGAAAATGACCAAAAAATGAAAGTGCTTAGAATTTAGATCTGAACTTACCAGGAGGTGCGGTTGGCTGAGGCGAGTAGCCTGGTGAAGTTAGTTTTATGACAATCCAACTTTTAACCCTTGAAAACGATCTTGCACAAATTTGGACCGGTGCTTCTGGTACTGGTTCTGGTTTCTTGGTTTTCTGGTTTTCTAATACTAGTGAAAACTAGGGTTTCACTTTCCAGGAGTTTTGTCCACTGGAAAAGTGCACTCAAGTTACCAATGAGATCACTGGGCTAGGGCACATTTCCTTGATGAGTTTTAGGCTGAAATTCATCTTCAATAAAAGCCCTAACTTTCTTGTGCGACAACAATGACGTTTTTGCTTATCCAATGAAAGGTGCTCTCTTCAACTTAGCTCTGAAACCATGTTAATTTTAGAGCAGCTATTAATTTTCTTTTCAATTTACTAGATAACAATAATAGAGGTAGGATCACTAAGAGAAACACAATCACAAGATACACATCATTAATCCCGGGAAAGCCTCATGGGGGAGAAAACCCAACAAAAACTTCCTTAATATAGATAGCCAATACAATGCCAAGACAATAAACCAAAACACTGGAGAATATCCAACACTGGGATATGCGCCTCTCTCTTCCTTCTCCCAACTGTAGCTATCTTCAAACTTTCGCTCTTGTTGAGTGGAATGAGTGAGTGAATGAATGAGGCGCTAGCCTCACTTATTTATATTAGCTGGTAGGCACTAGGGAGGTGTCTCTTCACTGGGTGGGGCCGACTTTTTTAGTTAGTGGTTAAAACCACTTTAATTAGGCCTGGGGCCGAATTCTTAATTTGCATGATATAATTAGGGTTTGACCAATCCTCAAAATGGGATTTGGTCATTTACAAAGCCCGACATGATCAATCCACAAAATGGGATTGATCTAATCAATAATGACTCAATAATAAATAGAACACTCTTTGCAGTTACAATATTTCAACAAAATCAACCCTTGAGTCCCTAATATGTTGCTATCGACCCTTGCATTCGATGTGGACAAGCTGGAACACCTTGCTGACTCATCCAGGCTGATTTTGAGGCGTTATGCCAACTCTGTCACAGTTGCGTAGCATGGCTGCTACACAACAACAACCTTCAACAAAAACGCAACACAGTTGCACAACAATTGATTTTCTTGTAATTTGCTTGCTGTCCCTGACCTGGATTGATCGATGGCGATGGTTGATGGTAATAAAAAACTCAAAATCATGGTAGGGTGCCCTAGAAACATTTCTTTCCTTCAAAAAACATGCTTTCCTCTTAAACCTTAAATCCTTGATACATGTAAACTGCCATGAAAAGATCACTTCACTTCCTGAATGACAAATTCTTTAAGTTGATGCACTCAATGTTTATCTCATTTTCACTATGAGATTTCCCATTCCAAACTTTGACAAAAAACCTCATACAACTGCTCCAAATTAGACTGCTATAGTTGCACAATGTGTCTACTGTGCAACTGTAAAGTTGTCATTTACATGTCAAAATGTAAATCTCCAATGCGTAGCAGGGAAACAAAATGATCACGTATAATGATCCATTAAACAAAATAACATTGTGCATAAGAATTCCATCCAAATACTTAGGGGATTCTGATAATCAAAATTTGGGATTTCTGCCGCGCATAATAAAAAAAGACAAAATTGATGAATCCAACTCCGAGGAATTAAATTTCAGTTGCTTCAGCAAGAAAATCAAGCTTTCCCTTCCCCTTCTGATCTGTCTCCAACTGCTGCAATTTGTGTTTGAGGGCTCTGTTCTCCTTTCTCAAAGTTATATTTTTCCTATATATGTTCTTCAATTGTTTATGTAGAGGTGGGTTTCATTTTACCATGAATATAACATTTTCTATTGTAGGCTCACAATCATGAAGGAGTTCTTTACATGTCATCCTTTCTCTTCCATTCTCCTCCCTTTGTTGGATTATCATATCTTGTGCTTCTCTTAGTTGTTTCCTTAATCTCTTGAAAGTATGCTAACCCTCATCACTCTTCCTTTCTGTTGGCTGAATTTTTGCTGGAGGTTCCTCCTGAGTTTTCAACTTCCTGGCTGAGGATCTAGTCAAAGGAACAATAAGTTTAGGTATTTCTTTCACTTCTAAACTCTGCTTCACTGCCTTCCCTTTACCCTTTGTTTTAGAACTTGTTGGAGTTATAGGGACTGATGTTTCACTTGTTACTAAGACATCGTTCTTGGAGGCCTGTTCCAAAGCCTTTTTCTTCATTTCCCTATTTTCATGTTGCAACTGTGCTATGAAAAAATGGGATTTCTTTAACTGTTCTTCCAGCTCAATGATCAGGTTGTCTTTGTAACTAGGCAAATCTATTTTTTTGAAGGATTTTGGATCTTCCTTAGGTGCTTGTGATGGGTGCATGGCAGGCATTCTTTTAGCTGTTGACCTAGTAACTGGTTTGCTAGGGGATGTGACCTCTTCTACGGAAAATTGGAGATTTTTTCCCTTCTTTTTAGTTTGTTGACTTACTGCAGGTTCCTCAGTTGCCTTTTCCCTTTTCTTTATAGAAATTTCATGGACATATGTGGTGGTMTTTTCTACTCATGAAGGTGTATCRCTCATTCTTTGAGGGATGTTTAAAGAATCAATTGATATATGTGATGATGCTACAAAAGCTTCCCAATCCCGATTCCTCTTTCTAAGCTCTTCTAATACCAAAAACKTTATCAAAGAAAAATGGAAGAGGCTAGGTTCTCCTTGATCTCTTGTTACTTGTACTTTGTTTGCCATGTTCCCTAGGCTTCTGAAAAGGTAATAGGGTAGGTTCAAGGGTTTCCTACYAGTGAAATGCATTAAGAGCCTGATATGATATTGGTAAACCCTAGTGAATCTCCCTTCACATGTAAAGAACCTTTGAATTACCCTCAACAAATTGCTATGATTCTCTAGTAGAAGTTCTCTGGGTATGGTGGCTCCAAAATCAATGTTTCTAAATTCAAGTTTCAAAAATTCATGATGTTGAATTTTTATTCTTGATCAACTTGTTAACATTCTATTCAATTTAACATAGCATAAGCATCGTGAAGCATAAACCCTAAGCATTTCACTAGATAATAAATATTCCAAGAGAAAAATCCCATCACCAAGAAGAAGTGTGCTAGAATCCCAAGAGGCTAGCGCTACATAAGAGAGAGAAAGTGATCCAAGTGTTATGAAAAATGAGAGATCGTTCTCTCTATTTATACAAGTCCAATGTGAACTTTATCCTTTCCAAAAGGTGTCTCTTCATCTAGGCCGACTTTAGCTGATTAGGTCTTCTACACCAGATGTTGGCCTTCTAATGGGTCTTCTACACAGGACATTGGGATTCTTCTTGTCTCTGGTCATCATAGTGAAAGGCTGCATCAATGTGTCACACATGGTTGCACCCAATGTGAACGTCCTCATCTCTTCTATGGGCTACGACCCACTAGAACAAGTCATCATCATCGTTAAGGGTTTCTCCCTCATGATGTGTCAACTTGGTCAACTCCCAAGTGACATGTCCACATGGTCTGATCCCATAGAACGTTGGGTGCCATTCCAAGACAACTTTCCACTCCTCTGACAAGTGTCATGCTCAACTTAGTCTCAGAAGAGCGTTCAACCCAACCCGATATGGGGAGAATATCAGGGGCGTCCCCACAGATCAACCCAGCCCATCCACCTGGGGAGAAGACCCGTCTCAGGTCAACCCAACCCAACAAAACTGAGGAGAAGACCAGTATCAGGTCAACCCAGCTCAGTCCATTGGGGAGAATATAGGGAGAAGGCACAGGTTGACCCATCCCACTGCTCTAGGGAGAAGACCCGAAGAATGTCTCACAAAGATGCAATCATCAAGACCCCTCTCATCAAGAGGGACATTCTTTGTCATGCCAAGTTTATCATGAAAGTACACGAACTCCGACCTAGCAAGGGGCTTGGTGAGAACATCTACGATTTTCTCATCGATAGGAAGGTATTCCACTCAAACTTCCTTCCTTTGCAAAATATCACGAATATAATGATACTTGATCTCAACATGTTTGGTAATGTCATGAGATATTGGATTCTATGAGAGCTTTACACAACTCTGGTTGTCACAATGTATCACAGTGGGATCCAACATCTGACCAAACAATCCTGCAAGGAGCTTGCGAAGACACACTATTTCACGTACTACCGTACATATTGCAATGTACTCAGCTTCTGTGGTGCTCATGGCCATAGAGGTTTTCTTTTTGTTGCACCAGGAAACCATGGCAGTTCCTACGCTGACGCAACATCCGGAGGTGCTTTTTCTGTCAATTGTACTTCCTGCCCAATCTGAATCAACATATCCCTGCAATCTCATATCGATACTAGAAGCATATCTGAGGCCATATCCAACTGTGCCTCGTAAGTATCTCAACTTATGGTTCACAGTCACCCAATGTATCTGTCTCGACTGACTCATGAACTGACTAAGTGCATTCACTGCATAGAAAATATCAGGTCTGGTATTAACCAGATACATCGGTGATCCAATCAGTTGTCGATACATAGTCAGATCAATCAATTTTGAATCGGAAGAATATTCACTCAACTTCTTCAAAATTTCCACCATCGATGTGGTCATGAACTTACAGTCTGTCATACCAAATCTCCTCAAGATCTCAACTGTGTACTTCCATTGACTCAAGAATATCTCATCAGTTCTCTTCCATACTTCAAGTCCCAGGAAGTAATGCATCATTATGAGATACTTCATCTCAAATTCAGAAGTCAACTCATGCTTCTACCAAGTAATGAGATTCTCTGCTTCGGTGAGGAATAATCGTCAACGTATTGGATCAGAATCAAGGATTCACCATTTTCAACTTTATAGTACAGGTTGACATCAACAACACTCTTGATGAAACCCAAACTCATTAGGTATCCATCAATCCTTGCATACCAAGCACGAGGGGCATGCTCGAGTCCATATAGAGATTTCTTCAACCTGCACACATGGGACTCCTTCCCATGAATCAAAAAGCCACCTGGATGCTCGATATACACTTCTTCCTCAATCTCACCATTGAGGAAGGTTGTCTTTACGTCCATCTGATGTAGTTTCCAAACCAAGGCTGAAGCAAGTGCAATAATCGTCTGAATGGAGGTATATCGAGCAACATGAGCAAAAGTCTCCTCATAGTCTATTCCCTCCACCTGAGAGAATCCTCTGGCCACAAATATTGATTTTTGTTTCTCAATGCTTTCATCAGTTACATGTTTTATATTATAAATATACTTGGAAGTCACAAAAGGATTCCCTTTGGGTCTTGGAACAATGTCCCACACATCATTCTTCATGATGGACTGATAGTCCTCCATCATGACATCCTTCCATACTGGCTGACTAGATGCCTCCTCATCACTAGAAGGATCAGAATCAATGATGTGGCTCATGGCTTCTATATAACTCGATAATCTCTAGGGTCTCTTACTTTCTCTGAAAGTACCACGAGGAGCTGCATGTCCCTCTGCCTCCTGCAAAGTCCGACGAGCCCATGCAGGTATTTTCCAACCCACTGTAATTTCTCTAGGAACATCAATAGTATGTACTGGCTCAATAGGATCAACAGGATCAAAAGGCTCAATAGTCTCTACTGGTTCGTCAGGCTCTCTCTGTACTGCTGGGGTGTGAGGTTTTATTTATATCCAATTATATGTCTAGAAGCACCATTATCAATTGACCAGACATTATTGCTAGTAGGAATCGTGGTTGAGATGAAGAAGAATTCTTCAGTAGGATCCAATCTGGTGTGAGGTGGATCTCCATCAACATTGGCAGTGGTTGCATGCCTCCTTCCTTTCTTTCATATAGGACAGTCTCTGGCATAGTGTCCATATTTATCACATCTGTAACATTGAAATTTTGACATGTCTTTCTCCTTGTGTTCATGATATTGATGTGGCTTTCGTTTCCTGTGAAATATTTCCTTACCTTTTCCTCTTCCTCTTCCTTTCCTTGCATGAGAGGCAAGTGAATGAATTTCATAATGATGAGAACTATGTGCACCTCTCACTACAAGTCTTGTCTCCCCCTGAGTGTAGTCTACCCATAATCGATCAAACTTAGGTAGTTTGGATCATCCATTGATGCTCTGGATGAATAGATCCCAATGACTTGGAAGACCATTGAGGGTTAGCATTACCAACTCTTTGTCTGAGATGATTTCTCCAATGGCACCTAACTGATCTCTGATCTCAACAATTTTCATGAAGAAGGTGGCAACTATATCTGCCTTGGTCATTTTAATATTTTGAAGCTGGTGCTTCAAGGAAATGGCTCTGTTGGTATTCTTAATTTCAAACAACTTCTTCAAAGAATCAAACATCTATTTAGTTGTCTTCATTGAGGAGATGTTTGGAATAAGATGATCTTTCGCAGAGTAAATAATTATCTTTCTAGCCTTAGCGTCATTTTTCTTCCACTAAGATTTCTCTGACGCATTTGCTGGTTCTGGCACAAATTCTACCACAAAATTCATTAGTCCACTCTCCTCTAGAGTGATGAGTAGTATTGATTTCCAGGGGTTGAAGTTAGAGGCTCCATCAAGCCTATATTCCATAGGAACATTTCCCACCATGATTGCAGAAACCTTAGAAACCGAAATCTGCAGAAGCCCTAGAAACCTTAGGGCTGAAAATCCAAACTCTTTCAATTTGCAATCTGAAAGTTGTAGGTGATGCACTGGACTAGGTTGTACCTGTTTGTGAGGATATTAGGACCAACGTCCCAAGGAAATTTCTAAGACTATCTTGACAAGAAAAAAGGGTAAGGGTCGTTTTTGCAGTTGCAACAAGAAGGTGACGACTAACATAGAAAGGTGCTGGAGAAGCTTGTGCAATGGCTTCTTCAGGAACACTTCTCTGACACCATGCTGAATTTTTATGCTTGATCAAATTGTTAGCATTCTATTCGATTTTTCATAGAATAACCATCATGAAGCATAAACCCTAAGCATTAATTGCATCATACATTTATTGAAGATCACAAGAAGATAACCATGCACAAAATACACAAGAGATATCTTGGGAAACCCTTCTTCACAAGGGAGAAAAACCCAGCATCAACCTTTCACTAGATAATAAGTAGTCCAATAAAAAAATCCCATCACTAAGAAGAAGTGTGCTAGAATCCCCAGAGGCTAGCGCTACACAAGAGAGAGAAAGTGATCCAAGTGTTATGACAAAATGAGAGATAGTTCTCTCTATTTATACAAGTCCAATGTGAACTTTATCCTTTCCAAAAGGTGTCTCTTCATCCAAGCCAACTTTAGTTGATTAGGTCTTCTACAAAATATGTTGGGCTTCTGAAGGGTCTTCTACACGGGACGCTGGGCTTCTTCTTGTCTCTGGTCACCATAGTGAAAGGCTGCATCAATATGCCACACATGGATGCACCCAATGTGAACCTCCTCATCTCTTCTAGGGGCTATGACCCACTAGAAAAAGTCAACATCATCGTCAAGGGATGCTCCCTCATGATGTGCCCACTTGGTCAACTCCCAAGTGACATGTCCACATGGTCTTCTCCCATGGAACGTTGGGTGCCATCCCAGGACAAATTTCCACTCCTCTGACAAGTGTCATGCTCAACTTAGTCTCAGAGGAGCGTTCAACCTAGCATGATATGGGGAGAAGATTAGGGGCGTCCCCATAGATCAACCCAACCCATCCACATGGGGAGAAGACCCGTCTCAGGTCAACCCAACCCAACACAACTGAGGAGAAGACCAATCTTAGTTCAACCCAGCTCAGTCCATCGGGGAGAAGATAGGGAGAAGGCATAGGTCGACCCAACCCACTACTCTGGGTAGAAGACCTGAAGAATGCCTCACAAAGATGCAATCATCAACACATGATAGCAGGATAGATCCAATTACATACCTTTGAACCATTGTTCTCCATGATCAGGGATCTCTGTTGCAACAATGATTGTGTCTTCAGAAACTTGAAACTGGATGTTTCCCACCTTAGCCCCAATGTCATTAAAACTTAATGGAAACTCCTTTTCCATCTTCATGTTGTACCCCTGAATCTTTTCACAAAACCTGACAACCCACTTGTTCAAAATAAGCTCTGATTGTTGGATATGCATTCACTAGCCTTAGACCCTGAGGTTCAAATCTCACAATATCACCACCCTTTGTGTTCCTTCTTCTGCCTTCTGGAGTTTCCATGATGCTGGTATGTATAAATTCCTTGTGAAATTGAAAAATAAGGTTTGTGCGTAGTGTAAAACGCAACATTTGCAGATGCACAACAAATTAGCAAAATTCAATTCGATGTAGCAAGGGACATGAATTTAAAGTGAAGCTTGAAGTTTTTGGTTCATAAGAAAGGTTGTCCTTTCAAACTTCAACCAAGAATCTGAAATACTAGCTGGAGATTGTGGAAGCAAGGTCGTTTGAAGATGCACAATGTTGTGAGCATCGTCCCCTGCAGCCCGTGCGCAACAAGCTTGGATGGGAGATTTGCAAATTTGCAGAGAAGGAAAGTGGTATCTGGGAGTTTCTTCACATGGAGGATGAAAAATTTGAATGATAAAGCCAAATTAAATCACCAATTATCCCCATCATACCTCGTCGTACCTTAATACTCAATTGCACAACATTAGGACGTTGCGCAACAAGTTGTGCAACACTATGATTTGCTTGATGATGCCACATGCCTCCAACAAATTTGAGCTCATGAAATTCTTTGGACCATGTCAAGATTGACTCTAACTGACTTGGATTGACCTCATGATCTTTCACTATGACTCTTTAGTGACATGACAACCCATATCTTTGGCATCAAGACCATATGTTTCATGACTCAAACTTTATTTTATGACATTACTCAAACAAATTTATCAATCACAAACCCATTGACTCATAACCTAAGAGAAGTCATGCCATGGTCTTTATGAGACCAAAGCATGACTTTACCCTAACATACATTTTTAACTCACATCCTAACAACCTATTTATAGGACACTAACACTTAGATTGTGATCTTATATATTGTAAGTAGGGTTGTATTAGAATTATAATTTTTTTCCATGTTCGATGTTTTCAGAATTGTTCTTGACATGAAATTCATACTCCATCCTTGACATCTTTGACAACTTTGAAGTTGTTTGCAAACACTATATGCATCTTCTCACAGCGTTAGAAATTACTACAACAAAAAATCCTGCACAAACCTTCCATGGGAAATTGCAAATATATCTAGTTTGCCTTGAGATATTTATGTGTGCATGTATATTTGTCTGTTTGTCACATGTGATGGAATAATCAATGTGATTTCTATTAATTTAAGTAAGTTGGTGTAACTGAATATATTTATATGTCTGTAGTGTCTATGATACATGTCTGGCAATAAACACTAATAATAATTTTCTAATTGGCCTAGATAGAACCAAATGCAATCAAAATTCAATAAGAAACATGAAGTTTAATCATTGCATTAAGTGAAATATTTCATATTCAATTGCGTATTGTATACATATATGTACAAAAGGTTCCAAATGACAAGTTATTTCTTTCACATATATGCAAACTCATAAAATTTAAATATCTAATCGAAAACATTGTGGATTGCACAATTTCACTAAGATTTATTTATGACAGAAAATTGTGCAAAAGTTTCCAGCTTCAATTTAATGATTGCAAACGTGGAAAAACTATACAAGCCTTCGACAGGGTTTTTCCCAATTCTTTCTCAATACAACATCACTATTTCTACATTCTTTTTTCCATAGGCTTCGGCCAATCGTTTTGTTCTACTGTTCCAATGCATTTTAAACCCTTGAAAACATGATAAGATATGTGCTATAGTTCATTTTTGTTTGGGTAATCTCCTAGATGGCTTTGTAGAGAAAAAAGTTAATACATCCTCGGTGCCATGATTTCAAAATAAAAAAAAATACATTGCTATGCCGTAGTTCAGTAACTTGTATGCAACCACCAACCAAATACAATTGAAAACAATTAGCAACTAAAACAACTTTTTCTTGGTCCGCATTACTATGAATCCTGAATTTACATAGACAACAATTCGATTAAAATGCAACTTTTGCTCTCTTGGGTAGGATGCAAATAGAAAGTGTCCCTTAGCAACTATTTGAAGTATTTGAAGTACAAAAGTGCGACAACACGCCCTGGTGGGTTGTATGAATTCTTTGCACAAAGTGTTGAAAATAGGCCAAGTCTTCGTTGTTCCGACGTCATACCTGTGCAAAATGCAGAAGTGAGGAAGATATGGCATCCACCAATCATTTTGTTCTATTGTTCCAGTGCATTTTAAACCCTTGAACATGTGATAAGATAACTGCCATAGTTCATTTCTATTGCAAGTAATTTGTTTGATGGCTTTGCAGAGCAAAAAGTTAATAAATCCTTGGTCCCAAGATTTCAAAATAAACAATTTATATTGCTATGCTTTAGTTCAGTGGCTTGTATGCAACTACCAACCCAATAGAACTGAAAATAGCTAACAACTATAACAAATTTTCTTGGTCCGCATTACTATGGATCCTAAATTTACATACATAGGAAATCAATTAAAATGCAAGTTCTTCTCTCTTGGAAGGGTTTCAAATAGAAAGTCTCCTTTGAAAATTATTTGAAGTTCAAAGTATGGAAGTGTCACAGCACAATGCACTGGGCTCTATGAATTGTCTGCACAAGTGTTGACAATAGACCAAGTCTTGCTTGTGTGGGCGTCATACTTGTGCAAAATGCGTAAGTGCGGAAGATATAGCATCAACCAATCGTTTTCTTCTACTGTTCTAGTGTATTTTAAACCCTTGAACACGTGATAAGATAACAGCCATAGTTCATTTTTGTTCCAGGCAAGATAGCCGCCATAGTTCATTTTTGTTCCAGGCAAGATAGCCGCCATAGTTCATTTTTGTTCCAGGCAAGATAGCCGCCATAGTTCATTTATGTTCTAGGTAATCTGTCTAATCACTTTGCAAAGAAAAAATTTAATACAGTCCGAGTGTGAAGGTTTCAAAATAAACAATTTATATTGCTATGACTTAGTTCAGTAACTTGTATATAACCACCAACCGAATAGAACTAAAAACAACTAGGAACTATAACAACTTTTTCTTGGTAGGCATTACTATGTATCCTAAATTTACATACAACGTAAATGAATTAAAATGGAAGTTCTGCTCTGTTGGGTAGATTGCAAATAGAAAGTGTTGTTTGGAAACTATTTGAAGTATGGAAGTGCGACAATGCAACATGGTGACTTGTATGGATTCTCTGGAAAAAACATAAGTATTGGCTGTGCGAGTGTCACACTTCTGTGAAATTCGGAAGTGCGGAAGATATGGTTGCACACTGTGCAAAGATTCAGAGTTCTGGATATCACCATATGCATTTTAAACCCTTGAACAAGTGATAAGATAACTGCCATAGTTCATTTATGTTCCAGATAAGATAACTTCCATAGTTCACTTCTGTTCCAGGTAATTTGTCTAATAGCTTTACAAAGAAAAAAGTTAATACAGTGTGAGTGCCAAGATTTAAAAATAAACAATTTATATTGTTATGCCCTAGTTCAGTAACTTGTATGCAACTACCAACTGAATAGAATTGGAAACAACTATTTACATTGCTCCTTGCAAATGCCAACCCCCCGCATTCAATATTTCACTTATTTACTTACTAATTTTTACTCCACATTGAATATTTACTATTTAATCACAAGTTTTACTCAACATTAAAAAATTACTAAGCTTTACTTCACATTGAACAATTTACTTTCTTGCATACTTTTGCAAAATTTTATTCTAAATGTTTTTAGTCCAAGCACTTTACATTGGTTCCCGTATATGCTAAACTTCTCATTCAACATTTCACTTATTTTCTTCCCCCATATGCTAACGTCCCCATCGAACATTTCACTTATTTACTAAGTTTTACTGCAGATTCAATACTTTACATTTTGATTGTTTTTTACAAAGTCTCATGCTAAATGTTTTTGCCTCAACAATACTAAATGTTTTTACTTATTTTTTCTTTATTCTTGTCCTGTCTACATAAACAATAATGTTATGGGGGAGAGAGTAGGTTAAACGAGAAGAGGTGTGGGCGGTCTCTTGTTTTCTCGTAAATAACACTGACTCCTTCTTATGGGTCAATGGGTGTATCGGTTTGATGACTCCTCGCCCACTAGTTTCTTAGATAGAGGGAAGGAACTTGAAGGGGAGAAAGGTGATTGGTTAACTTGCCCATTATCGGTGAAAGGGAGGGAGACAGATTTCAATCTCCATATTTCCGATCATATGTCATTGGCATGCATCCTAGCAGTAGGGTCAGGTTCGGAAAAAGCACGAGCTCAATATTTATTGTTTAATTATTATCTTTTGACAAAAACTATTCATTACCTAGACATTTAGTTACAATAAGTTAGTTTCATTGTTCAACATATATTTCATAAATAAAAAATTCACATTGATTTTAAAATATCTATTATACTATATTTTAAATAATATATATTTTAATTATTTTTTATTTTATTTTAAATTTTACTAGAAGTAAAAAAAAATTTCTTCACACTTAAAAATAATATCTCTAATAAATTTATGAATGCCATCCATATTAAATCCATATAACATAAATTAATATTATCCATTTCTTAAAATATACATTTTAATATTCATATAATATAAATTAATATTATCCATTTCATAAAATATACATTTTAATATTAATAAGTTAAATGTTACATATATTATATTAATAACCTCCCTATTTCGTTACTTTAAAAATTATCCATTACCCTCATTCATATATATATATATATATATATATATATATATATATATATATATATATATATATATTTTCAATCCAAATCTTTAACCAACCTTAAATATTACACATGCATGTATATATTTCATGGCCGGTCTATGATGAATTATATGAAATACATGAGGTTATATTTTAATGTCAATACCTCTCATGCCATAACATTACATATACACAAATGTACATAATCAGCCATTACTGAACCGTCATGCCATAACATTACATATACACAAATGTACATAATCAGCCATTACTGAACCGTCACCCTTACCGTTATGCATTTGTACATAAATGCACGTTACATATAAATGCATATTATTAATGTAAAAATGTATATCTTTCTCTAAAGTTGGTTAATAAAAACACAATCATTATTTATTTTATAATAAACGAGTTACTAGTCGTGGTGTGTACTATAACAACATTGAAAGACATATTAACAAGTTTTTCTTAGATAATTGTTGTGAATGAATAACTCATTGATACTAATGTTATGGGCTAGATTGGCCGCCCTTGAGTGTCTCATACCACCAAGGGAGTCTAGTTGCCGAGCAACATCGACATGATTTCACATGCTGGGCTTGACCAACAACTTGCTTGTATCATTCAGAATATGTCTCATCGTCATGTCTTGACAAACCTGAGCCAATCATATTTAGATGTGTGGAAGTTCGAATGCTTGTTTCACCATAGGCGATGCTGCACCATTGCCACCTAACCATCGACACCTACACAAGCCTCCCCTGAGCCAAGCATACTCGGACAACTAGCTTCCCAACATGCAATTGTGCTATCATCCATCTAGGATGACTCGTGATAGTCACCGAAGGTCATGCCCCTACTCGTAAGGCGTTCACATACCTTCAATGCACATACCACCAATGTCGCCTTACCATGGACGATACACAATCTACCACATTGCCAAGTTGCACCATCCTCCACCGAGAAGCCTAACATTACATCTTGTCGGTTGGTCGTCCGTATTACTCAACAAGTTGTCCCCCTTGGTCCTCCCAACCTACACGCTGGTACACCATCCTGACCGTCTCGCAAACATCACCCATGAGTCGGCCACCAAGGCTACCAACTATAGGGACTTGTTGTGCAACTTGCTAAACATGACCGATGCGCCCTCTCTCAGACTCACCGTGTGTCTTGCCAAGTATGTCTGATGTGCCCTCCATTGCACCAAATCGAGCACACTCTTAGCCAATTCGTCAATTGGTCACATCTCCGCGCTCGTAATGATAGCGCGCGCCCTGCCTGAGCATTGTAGGTCTTACATTCTCCCCCACTTGAAATCGTTGATGTCCTTGTGAAAACGACCCCATCAACTCATACAATGAAAGGGGTATTGATGGTGGTGAAGAGGGAGTTCCGCAATGCCCATTCAAATGACGCTATGATACTATTTGTCACGGGGCTAGACTCGTCGCCTTTGAGCATCCTACCACCCAAGGAGTCTGGTCGTCCAACGACATTGACATGACCTCGTGTCCTTGGCTTGACCAACAACCCACTTGTATAATTCGTAATATGCGTCACTATCATGTCTCGATGAACCTGAGCCATGCATATTTAGATGTGTGGAAGTTCAAATGCTCATTTCACCATAGGCGATGTTGCACCATCGCCACCCAATCATTGACACCTACACGCCTCCCCCGAGCCAAGCATACTTAGACAACCAACTACCCAACATGCAATAGTGCTATCATCCATCTAGGCTGACTCGTGATAATCAGCAAAGATCATGCGCTTTCTCGTAAGGCGTTCACATACCTTCAATGCACATACCACCGATGTTGCCTTACTATGGGCGATACACAATCTACCACATTGTCAAGTCACACCATCCTTAGTTGTGAAGCCTAACATAGTGTCTCGCTGGTTGGTCGCTCATTCTACTTGACAAGACATCCGCCTTGGTCCTCCCAGCGTACACGTCGATACACCATCCTGACCGTTTCACAGACATCACCCATGAGTCGGTCACCAAGGCTACCAAATATAGGGACTCGCCATGCAACTTGCCAAGCATGCCCAATGCGCCCTCTCTCAGACTCACCATGCGTCTTGCCAAGTATGCCTGACGCGCCCTCCATCGCACCAAACTAAGCACGCTCTTAGCCAACTCATCAACCAATCATGTCTCCGCACCCATCTTGATATGACACACCCTACCACCCATCTTGATAGCACAAGCCCTACCTGAACACTCAAAGTCTTACAACAAGTCTTACAACTAAGATGATTGATGCCTTTATAAACATATTCCAATTCTTGAAATCGTGATTTCAAGAATCATTTTCTATTAAAAAAAATTATTTTAAGTTATTATCATCTTAGAATTCCTTTGTTCCCCACCTCACTCGTAACTTTCAACATTATTCTAGTTTACAAAACAAAGGAACATCCATATCTGTACTCGTAGCAATCACAATAAAAAATTCACAGTTTTTTCTCTTAATATTTGAAAGCGTGGGTACTGATATATCACCATGTTGTTTTGGTTGTTATGATACTGTGGATGTGATGTCCTTGAACCTGAGAAAACTTTTCCTCTCTCTTCGTCTGTTCTTGTTTAGGTGTTTGATAGTAAGGAGAAAGACTTGTGTTTTTGTTCCGTGGAAAACTATTGTTCATGAATGGATGAATTTCATGCACAACTATAGCAACAGCAGTCTCTTGAAAACATTTCACATCTCCAACCACATTCATAGTGTGTGGAATAAGATGGAATTTTTGTTTAGGCTGCATCATCTGTTATCCACTGATATCTTTCACAAAAACAAAAACCAACAATTATCCAAGGAACAACGGCTGAAGCAAGCCGTGGATGATCTGTGCGAGGAAGCAGAAGCAGGATTAGAGGAAACAATTTACAGTTTATGCGACGGGGGACAGTTAGAAGAAGCAGTGGAATGCTTGTGCAAGAATGATAGGGGTTCTTCTGATTCACATGTTTATGGTCGTTTGTTACAGACCTGCATTGACGTGAAGGGCTTAGAAGTGGGAAAAACGGTTCATGCCCACATGGTGGAAACTGGGTTTAAGGCAGGCATATTTGTAGGGAACCGTTTAATTGATATGTATGCGAAGTGTGGTTGTGTGGTGAATTCACGCCGAGTGTTTGACGAAATGTCTGCGAGGAATGTTTTCTCATGGAATACTATGATCGCAGGGTATGTCAATTATGGGAAAATAGAGGAAGCTCGTCAGCTGTTTGACAGAATACCCCAACGAAATCTTATTTCATGGAATTCTATGATTGCAGGTTTTTCTCAAAATGGGTGCGGTCAGGAGGCCATGAAACTGTTTTGTCAAATGCAAGGAGCCAACATGAAGCCAGACCGTATTAGCTTTGTTGGAGTTTTGAATGCATGTGCTAGTGTAGCGGCGCTGGAGTTAGGTAAGCAGGTTCACGCTTGTATCTTCAGAACTGGATTTGTTTCGAATGTGATTGTGAATAATGCATTGATTGACATGTACGGTAAATGTGGAGAAATAGGGGATGCACATCGAATGTTTGATATAATGCCCGAGCAGGATGTTGTTTCATGGACTGCAATAATCACGGCATATACCCACCTGGGGAATATGGAGATTGCATGTGAAATGTTTGACAAAATGCCCCAGAGAAACATAGTTTCTTGGAATGCAGTGATTGCAGGATATGCTCAACATGGGTATGGTGAGGAGGCTTTGAAACTCTTTTGGCGATTGCTTTCTGAAGATGTCAAACCAAACCAATTCACTTTTGTCAGTGTTCTTAGTGCATGTGCTTGCCTAGCAGCATTAGAATGCGGCAGACAGGTTCATGACCACATCCTCAGAACTGGATTTGAGTTTAGCATCTTTGTGGAGAATGCCCTTGTTGACATGTATGCTAAATCTGGGAGCACAGTGAATGCGCAAAAACTGTTTGACAAAATGCTTAACAGAGATGTTGTCTCGTGGAATGCAATGATTTCAGGATATGCTCAGAATGGATGCGGAATGGAGGCTCTTCAACTCTTTGAACAAATGCTAGAGTCGGGCATGAAACCAAATGAAGTTACTTTCATGGGTGTCCTCTCAGCATGTAGCCATGTGGGCCTAGTTGAGGAAGGTCGTCACTATTTTCGTTCAATGAGCCAGCAGTATTCAGTCACACCAAGAGCAAGTCACTATGCCATCATGATTGATATCCTTGGCCGGGCTGGATACATGGATGAAGTAGAGAACTTCATTGACAATGCACCATTTGAACCTGACATAAGTATGTGGGGAGCCTTGCTCGGAGCATGTAGGATTCATTGCAATGTAGAACTTGGAAAACGTGCAGCAGAATGTCTTTTTGAATTGGAACCACATAATGCTGCAAGGTATGTGTCGTTGTCAAATATGTATGCTACCATTGGCATGTGGGATAGAGTAGCA
Source organism: Picea engelmannii (assembly GCA_009831015.1). Taxonomy (NCBI): domain Eukaryota; kingdom Viridiplantae; phylum Streptophyta; class Pinopsida; order Pinales; family Pinaceae; genus Picea; species Picea engelmannii. The sequence goes on from ML786119.1 coordinate 130,965, forward strand.
GAGATTAGAAAATTGATGAAAGACAAGGGAGTAAAAAAGGTACCTGGGTGCAGCTGGATTGAGGTGAGGAACAGGATGTATGTATTTTCATGCATTGATGGCTGAAGAAACCCCACGATCAAACAATAGAGTTTTATGCAACATTAGAACGACCCACTAGGTAGGTAAACAAGGTGTATTGTTTACCCGTGACAAACTTTGTGCTACACATGTGGAGAAGGAGTATAAGGTGGAACCCTTATCCATCACAGCAAGAAGATGAAATTGTATTTTCCCATTAAGTTCCCGTGCTGAGGAATCTTTCCAAAATCTTCAACAACTTTGCATTTGTCGTGTTACTTCTTAAACCTACACTTCAAATGTTACAAAGTCATTTCACAAAGCACAACCCTAGGGGTATTTAGAAAGATCGCCCAATGTTACCACAGCAATGCTTCCTCTAGCTTTATGCTGTTTCTCTTTTGGCACAAGGGGAGAAACCCTAGAAAATATTATTTTAATGTTTTCTTTTGGAATAAAATGGATGGTGGATTTTATCAAGGCCAGTGCCTATCTAATTGGGTTATGGAGTCAAAACCAATAAACAAGAGAGTTTCAATACTATGAAAAGACATATCTAGGCTATTAACAATATGTTCTAACTAACCACATGGATCTTCTTCAATATGCAGAAATCAAGAGAGGGCCCTTCCAAAGACACACCTCACAACTACTTACAAAACAACCATGTGTAACATGCAACCATGAACAAGAAAAGAAACAACAATAGCCTCTCAATATGCAGAAATGACAGCAGCAATATCCATTAAATGAACAACGATTACAACTGGAGGTAGGGAGGGTGAAACCTCAACCCTAATGTCTTCTTATTGGAGCAAAGTTGCCCTTCTTCAAATATCACACCAACAATCTGCAAGAGTAATTCGAGCCATTAAATTAATCCATGAAAATAAATTTAAAACATCAACTTGGACTTGTCCTTCTTCGAGTCCTCCCAATAAATATCCAATTAAGTGCTTGGAGGGGAATTCCTATCTTCTAACCATGCCTTACAATTGAATTCCTCTCCTTTATTTATACCTTTCAAGTCAAACCTTAATAAAATAAAATAAAAATAAAAGAGAGCTAGAAACCCTAGAACAAGTGTGCTCTTCTTAGAGTAGCTTTAAGGGTTTGATTTAGTCACAAATTGGCAAGTGTCAACTTCTCCTTGAGGTGACTCCTGCAAATATGTGAACAACATGCTTAGAATAATGTGTAACACCCCTATACAATTTTTTAGAATGCTTTAGATGCCTCCTTGAAGAGGGTGTCTCTCATTGAGAGGGTATATTCATGATCAAGCAACAAAACCGTCATTATTCTTACCTTTGGAATGGAACGCTCCTCATTAAGTGACCCCTTTTTGAGTGTACAAATGCTTTTAGTGCCACATGGCACCTTTCTAAGAAGGGCATTCCTCCTTTGGGCCCTCTCCTTGCGACATGTCATGCTTTGGACCTCCTACAAGGTAGGGTGTTTTCTCCTTTGGGCTGTGTTTGAACCCCCCACCTCACCATAAGTTATGCCTTGGACATCTCCCATTGGAAGGCGTTTATCTTCTAAGTCTCCTCTCTAGCTCACATCATCCATCCATTTGATCACGAGTCTTTAGGTTTAGGCTATGAATATGATGCTCCATTAGTGATGCAACAAATGTTAATATACGCCTTGTAGCTATAACTCCAAATATGCTTCCAATGTGCCTAATGGAAACTTGTGGTGAAATATGCCTCTGTACGAAACTCCATCAAACCAACAAAACCCCTCAACACCTTTATTCTTGCTTCAAATGATGAATGATTCTTGGGAAAAATCGAATAAGGTGCATGGCCTCCAAATCTCTCCCCACAACTTATAATTGCCCTGGAACTCCAAGGTTCTTCTGCTATGCTTGGTGAGAGAAGAAATGTAAAAACCCCACTAATTTTTTTTTGGATTTTTCCCTAGTTTATCAATGTAGTTGTTTTGTCAAATAGTTTGCAAACAAAGTCAAACCCACTGTTACCCCTTTTCTCTCCCTGCTATAAATCTATTTATGATATAAAGCCTTTATCAAACACTTGGCTATCAACCTCAAACTTGTTGTAAGTTCCCAACACCCCCCCTTTTTTTTTTCTTCCTATTGCTATTATATTTGTGGCTCATTGATTTATATTTTAAGTATGGTTTGCAATAGATAAGGGATGTTGCCAAATAAAATATGCAAAATACTTAAAGTAATAACAACATTGTTGCAATAAAAGAAATAACCCAAACAACAATAATAACACCAAAATCCGGGTCTAATTTCTCAATTTATTGTTGACCTGTTATATAGATTAACCACCACTGAGGTCCAAGGTGACCTTCCAAGGAACAATATGACTCCTACAACATACAAATTAACCCAACCAAAGGAACCCAACTCCCCTTCAGTAAAATCGACCCTTGCAACCACATATTTGGTCCTTGCTCCAAAGAATTTGGCCTTAATAATAGAAGGTTTTGTTCCCAAGGGAAATACGATCTATGTTCAAGATAAATCGATCCCTCCTCTACAAAACTCTGCCCAACAATGGAAAGTCTCGCCCAACCAAGAGAAATACGGCCCACAATGAGAGGAAACTTGCCTAACAATGAGTTTGACCTCTCTACAATAAGGGTTCAACCTCTCTACTCAGAAAATTCGCCCAATGCATAAGAAATCACCCCCCCTAGCTAACAACTCGACCCTACAAGATTAAGTCGACCCCTGAGTTAAGAAAACAATGTCCACAACACCAAAAACACAACCTCATAACTCTACTTGCCTCCTTTAAGAAAAATCGACTCCTATGAATGAAAATTCAGTTGTCAAAGATGAAATACTTAGCCACACTGAAGCACAATGAAGAAATCTGAATGATCTATTCTCTATGATCAACTAGGGTGGATAGTTTTACCATCGAACCTAATCTCAATCTCCTCAAGGGTTTTTCGTCCCAATAGCCAAAGCCACAAGAGCTCTCTCAAAATTTGTTTTTAGAAAATAACCATTGCATAATGAGAGAGGGCACTCTCATTCTCCTTTTATTTCCTTGTTGACCCTTTTCCGACCCTTTTACCCTTTTAATAAAGTAAAGTGGTTTTATTAACTCAAAGTCACTTAAAACACATTTTTATCTAATTATTCAATGTCATCTTTTAAAAATATTACTTTCCTGCTCTGATGACATTAAATAATTAATTAATTTCCTTTTCCTCCACTAACTATAGCCTACGAGAATCACTTAGGCTATTACGTCGATCTCCTAGAGCTATTATTTGGTTAGGGACATTATTGTCCTTCCTTCCCGAGATTGCTTGTCCTTAAGCAACTACAAGTTAGAATGTTGCAAGATATGTTTTCCTTCCCATGTGGCACCCTCTACTGGCAAATCTCTCCACCTGACGAGGTACTCTCGGATCAACCTGTTTCGCAATGTCCTCTCCCAGACCTCCAATACCTTCTCAGGAACCAACACTAACTGCCCCTCCTCATCCAATGGAGGTAACTTTGCCAAAGAAGTGATATGTTGTCCTGATGCCTTCTTGAGGCACGAAACATGAAACACAATGTGGATCTTACTTCCCTTCGACGACTCAAACTCGTAAGCTACCTCTCCAATGTTGAAATATTGTAAATTTGGAGAATATTCTACCTAAGAGGGAATGTTGAATAATATTATTATATTATATATATCAGGCCCTATTGTGCCTTTGTAAAAGTCGACCCTATTGTGCGTTGACAATTAAATGTAAATTAACAGGGTAAAGTGACAGGTTGACCCAAACCTAATTTGAGGTCGGGCATACCACTATTTATAATGGAGGCCAATGCCTGATTTGTTCGCTCACTCATGAGCTCTGCAACAAGAGGAAAAAGTGTGCAAGTCTTTGAGGATAAGCTACTGCAACTGGGGGTGACGTCAAGGAGGATTTTGGTCTATCTCTTGGTATCTCTTGGTTAAGTAGCGCACTACTCTTTCCTAGTGAAGGAGTAGAGGAGGATCTTCTACTTTGTTTTTGGTCTATCTATATTGAGGAAGTTTTTGCTGGGTTTTCTTCCCCATCAGGGTTTCCCAAGATAATCTGTGTGTCTCTATTGTTTCTGTGATTGCCTCTCTTTTAGTGATCTTATTTATGCAACTAATGTGCTAAATGATTATAATAATAAAGAAGAACCGTAATTGCTAGCTGTATAAGTAAAGCATCAACATCCAACTCTTCAGATCACCCTGTAAGGGCCATAAAAGTGGGGCTTAAGCTTTTCGACACCACTTTTCTTCAGTGAAGATTGTTTATATGGTGGTAATCTAAAAAATACCAAGTCCCCCACCTCAAAAGTGTGCTCGACTCTATGCCTATCCGCATAAATCTTCTACTGATTTTGTGTCACCTGTAAATTGTCCTTGAGAGCCTTGAGGATCTATTGAATCTCGTGGATCTAATCCTTGGCTTTAGGAGCCTTACTATCCCCAAACACCAAATCAACAAATGAAGGAGCATCGTAGCCATATAATGCTCAGAATGGGTTCATACCAATGGACATATGATGAGTGGTATTATAACAATGTTGCCCCAAATGAAACCACTTAACTCATGCCTTCTACTACTCGAACACATAGTTACGTAAATACCCCTTGAGCCACTTGTTCACGATCTCTATCTAACCATTTGTTTGGGGGTGGTAACTAGTGCTCAGAGTCAACTCTGTGCCAACCAACCTAAATAGCTTCTGCCAAAATGCACTAAGGAACCAGTTGTCTTTGTCACTAACAATGTACTTTGACAACCCATGGATTCTGAATACATCTCTAAAGAACAACTCCACTACCTATGCCGCCTTGTATTATGAGGATATGGCAAAGAAATGTGCAAACTTGGTCAACCAATCGACCACCACATATATGCAATCTCTTCCTTGTACTTTAGGTAAACTTGTGATGAAGTCGATGGACACACTTTCCCACTTCTGATCCAGAATGGGTAATGGTTGTAATAACCACGCATAATGAGTTTTCTCTGACTTGTTCTACTAACAAGTCATACACTCCCTCACATGTCTTAATGCATCATCTTTGAGGCCCTTCCAAGTGAACCTCTCCCTGATTTTCCTGTAAGTTTTAAAGTACCCAGGATGGCCTACCAAAGGTGTGTCATGCATATCCCTCATAATCTTCTCCTTCAATGTAGACTCAGGTGCTAAGTATATGTGGTCCTTGTAGTAGATGATGTCATCCACCACCTTATACCTGTCATCCTATATGTTGTGATCCATCATCTCACAAGAAAATTTGTTCTTGGAATACTCTACCAAGAGATGAAATTTCCAGTTAGTTGAAATTTCTACGAGTGAACATAACTCTGGTTTCCTGGAGAGGGAACCAATAACCACATTTTTCTTCCCCTTCACATACTCAATGTCAAAGTCATATGCATGTAGTTTTCTAACCCACGTTTTTTTCCTCTCATTTAAGTCCTTTTGTCCCAGGAAGTTTCTCAAACTATTGTAGTCAGTTTTAACCACAAAATTTCCACCTACCAAGTACTGTCTGAATTTCGTCAAGGCATGCATGATGGTGAACATTTCCTTGTCGTAGACGAAATAGAGTCTCTTCGACTCTATGAGTTTCCTAATCTGATATGTTATCGGATGTCTATGCTATGTCGAAACTGCTCCTATCCCCTCACCCGACACATCACACTCAAGCACAAAGGGCTGAGTGAAATCAGGTAATGCTAAAACTGGGCAAGTGCTCATCACTTCATCCTATCAAATGTCTTCTGGGCCTCCTCTATCCACCTGAATGGCCATTTCTTCATGAGATCCGTGAGTGGTGCAGCGAATTGTGAGAATCCCTTTACAAACCGCCTGTAGTAGCTGCATATTCCAAAGAATCCACACAAGTGTGTAAGGTTCTTGGGCGGTGGCCAATCCAATATGGCCTGGATCTTCTCCCTATGCACCTGTACTCCATGAGCACTGACCACATGACCCAAGTATAGGATATCTGTCATGCCAAACTCACACTTTGACTCCTTGGCATACAATGATTATTCTTCCATGATGTTCAAAATATCATCCAGATGCTCCAAGTGTTCCTCCCATGTCCTGCTATATATGTGAAGATAATCAAAGAATACCAACAAGAAATTCCTCAGCTTCTTGTTGAAGATGTGGTTCATGCATGAATGAAAGGTGGTTGGTGCATTGGTCAACCCAAATGACATGACCAGAAACTCATAATTCCCATAATGGAATCTGAAAGAATTTTTGGGGATATCCTTCTCTCAGACTCTGATCTGATGATACCCTGATCGAAGATCAATCTTCGAAAAATACACTGCTCCATGCAACTCATCTAGAAGCTCATCGATCTTGGGAATATGGTACATGTTCTTGATCGTTTTCTTATTCAAGGCTCTATAGGAAATGCACATTCACATGGTGCCATCCTTCATCTTCACCAACACTACAGAAGAAGCGAATGGACTAGAGCTAGGCCTGATGTGTCCCATCTCCAACAGTTCCTTAATAGCCTTCTCAATTTATTCCTTGAATTTCTTTAGATGTCTGTAAGGACTAGTGATCACCAATTTTGCTCCCTCCTCCAACTCAATGGTGTGCTCAAATCCCCTATCAGGCAGTCTCCTTGGAAATATCTTTCCAAAAACCTTGTCTTTCTTACTCAACAACGCTTGCATGATGATGCTGTCGACCCTACGCATTTTCCTGAGCTGTAATCAAGCACTCGACTGCACATGCTACATCTTTGTGTCTGAAAATGGCCTTCATACTTTTGTTTGACACAATCTTAGGGCCACCATTTGACATGCCCCTTAGAACAACCTTCTTGTCGTTTGTTGTATTGAACTTCATCTCCATTACCTGGTAGTTCATTGTAATTTCCCCCAAGGAATGAAGCCACTGAACATCCTATTATCGCACAAGTTGTAGGTTGGGCAAAGCCCAACCCAAACCACAATATGGTGACAACTTAGAGAACACCTAGCCAATGTCACCTTAGATAGGTATTCCTGTCAGTTTAGTGATGATGAAAATCACCACAAGGGGGGAATCCCGAGTGACTCTAGGGGGAAATGAGACAAAAAGTGAGATGATGAAATTAATTTCCTTATAGGTTAAGTTGTTAGATGGAAGAAGGCTTGAGGATGAGTCTCGTGAGTATTTTAAGGTTTCTAAGCCCTTGGATACCTGCTGAGAGTGTTTGTACCATACCCGAGACACAAGAAAAATCAACTGTATGAGCTATATGTTAGGCGGAAAAACAAGTTAATATTTTTGTCCCTAATTGCAACAGTCAACAAAAATATATATCAGCAATGAATTCAAGTAACTACCGAAGATTTAACCACTTAAAGAATCACATATTAGCTGAGTTATGGAGCATAAAACATGTAGATAATTCTCAACACTTTAGCACAATTTTAGTGCTATTAGATGGCTGTAATGATACGTTTTTAGAGTATATTTATGACAACCAAGTGGCTGTAGAAGTGATTTTCTACAACATCAAATTTTAACCATGAAAAAGAGCAAGTAATCCAACCAAAATTTGATCAATTAGCAGTGGAATAATAACAATGGCTTACTAGCAAATTTCCACAGTCAAATTGCAAGTTAAAATCAAGGAAACAGGATGATTCGATGCAATCCTAATGACTATAGATTTTAAGTTGTTATATCTCCAAGAAGATCAAGAGAACTAATATGCCCTAGAGGTTTAAGCAACCTCAAGGCATCCACAAGATTCCAACTTGAGCAAGATTGATATCTCACCAAAACACGTTTACCAAGGTAAACAATTTATTTCTCCAATGCAAGAAATCAGATTAGTGCCTTTAAAATAGGGTGAATGGAGTCTTTAAATAACAATTTAGACCAACAAAATACCTAGGGGTGTAAATCCTTTTATTCCCTAGGGCATGCCAATCAAACTAGGGAAAGTCTAGGAGGGTGTACACACTCATACTTCTCCTAGAAACCCTTGCAAAAAATGAATTATAAGCTTAGAAAATAAGATGAAGCTTAATGGAGCATGTATACAACATAATCCTCCTAGGGTTTCAACCAACAATGACCAAGAATGAGCAAGAAAGAACTAACTAATGCAAATTTTCCTTACCAATTCCAAGAGAGAGAGAGAGAGAGAGAGAGAGAGAGAGAGAGAGATCAAACCCTAGGTCACCAATCAATTATCATCCAAGAGTAAGTAAAGAAGCCTCCAAGAGGATCAAACCACTTAGCCTCATCCATTCACCAAGAGATAACACCAAAACTCATTTGCAAGATAGAGATACCAAAATGCTCAAGTATAGTGAAAATTTCAGCTATTAGTCTTCTCACAATGGGAGAGTTATGATGAAAAATGAAATAGAGTTGATCTCTATTTATACAAATCCTGTAAAAATAGTTTGTCCAAAAAACTTAGGGTAAAACACAAGACAAAGGGTCAACAACCCTTATCTTACCCCTTTACAAAAATAATATTATTTAACTCATACTTTGCACATAAAAGAAACCCTAGAAACATGACGTCACCCTCTTTTTGGGCAACGTTTGGCACTTTTGGTCAAGTCGTTGAGTTGGAGAAGGAAAGGATAGGCCTCCAAAGGCCAATAGTCTTGAACCAAGATGTTTCTTCCTTGATACATGGGCATCTTCCTTCAAAATGTGCCAAGTATCCATCATCACCACCAAACCCTAGCCCCAGGTGACGTCAAGCCCCAAAAAGGTGACGTTTTTCCCCTTCCAAGCAAGTCGTTTGGCATGTAGGGGGTCAGAAATATCCTCCAAGGTGTCCTATAGGCCTCCAAAGGAATTTCATCGTCATCTGGAGTGTGAGACCTTGGCATCCAACCTATGGGATTCAAACCCCATGGAAGCCTGAGCTAGGCTTGTTATTCCAAAACTGTCCACCAACTAGGTCCTGCAAATACAAATGGATACGACCTCCAAGGATCTCAAGTCAAATGCATGATGATAAGTAAATCACATCAATAAAAGATCCATCTAAACATGTCCATCCAAACCACCTCATAAAAATAAACCAATGCTCAAAGACCCTATGCAATTTTCCAAGTTTAGGTATGGGAGGGTTGACAAAACGACCTATTGGGTGAATCATACCTCAAGTTTAGGGGTGTTTCCTGAGGGGACCTCCTTCTAAGTCACATGGATGAGGTGCCATGGATGAGGGGAAGACTTTTGGGCATGGGGTTTCATGACATACACTGGGTTGTAGTGTCTCATCTATGGGTGCCTTTGTAGAGGGTGTGCTACACCTTCATTTTCAATGCAACCTTTTTCCAATCCCATTTATTGTCTTTCATTATTTTAATATGTTTCTAGGTTGAAGCAAAGGTGGGACTTCTAACTAAACATGAAAAAATGTTCCCACCTTGACTCTACTTTAGTCAGATTATGCTTCCCCAAGTTGAAAACATGTGTGGGGATTCTACTTAAGCATTAAAAATAGTTCCCAAACATGCTCCAGCTTGGTTGGCATTTTGTATTAGTTATTTTTCATGAATCCCATCAGTTTATTATGAGAGACATTTCATTGTCCTCGAGATCCCTAGGCAAGGATATAGAAGGTTAGTGATTGGATTTTATCTTTTTCTAGCTACAAGCCTCTAGGCCTTCAACCCCTTCTTCCCATGAAATGAGGGGCAACCCCTTCTTGGGTTAGTACACCAGAAAATCCCAAAAGATAAGGAGATAAGGGGATGAAGTGTGGAAAGTGACAAGTATGGTAGGGAATGAAACGGTGACTCATTCAAAGGACCTCCCAGTAGAAAACCTATCCCTGAGGGTGAGCCACTTTCTAGGACCCAATGTCAACCACTAAAGTAAAACAGGGAAAAGAGCATAATGTGCAAGCAAACATTACATAACCAAAAGCCGTAATAGATGCAACAAACTCAAATGCCTTAAATATTGAAATGACACTCACCATATTACCTGGCTTGCACCTCATGGAGCAAGACCCAATTTCATTCGTAAGCCAACTGATGTGGTGGATATCGTCGTGATGAACCTGGAAGTGTAGTGATGAGGTGGGTCTCTATCTATGCAAGTGGGCACTGCTAGTTAAGCTATCTCTCGATACTCCATGTATTCAACCTGAGGGCCTCGAGAGATCATCTCCTTACTTATCTTGAGGAGTTGGGGATAATATCTGGCTCCTACTTGGGGACATGTACTTGTCGTAGAGTGCATGAGAACCACAACATCTCCTAGTGGACCCGTGCCTACATTGAAACATAAAACTGTAAAATCTATTGTGGTTCTATCACCCTTCGTCCATATATATCAAAACAAAAAATGAAAACTAATCTAGAAAACAAAATTTTAGCATTTTTTCAAAAGATCTAAACTAAACATATAATATGATGAAAGCAATATGCAAGTAGAGAAAAATGAAAAATGGAATTCAACTAAACTACCATGAGCAATAAATATGCAAATGCAAGAAATCAAGATGACCTACCTACTTACCCGGGGGCTTGGGGCCCTGAATATTAGGTGATAGGTGATGTCAGGTGAAGTCATACAACCAATGCAACCATTTGTTCATCATTTCATCAAGGTATCTCCCCTTGTGCTTAATCATGCAATACAACAAGGATACGTTGAGCACATAATAATCATGAACATAAAAAACATATAATCAATCATGAAATGAAACTCATGGAGATTGGTGGGAGTGAGGAAATCTTTCTAAAAAGTGCAGTCACAATTCTGATAATTCCTAAAATTCTTCTTGAAAGGATACCCACAAGCTCGTTCAATCCATCTCTGAAGAGGGCTACCATATGTATATGTTGGCTCATATTCATCCCCATTAGCATGATCACTGCTCCTTGAAGGTTGAGAAGACATGAGAGATCCCAAGAAGACCCCATGATCTCCCTGAGAAGAGGAAATGAAGTAGGGGACAAACTCAGGTCTAGAAAAACATTGCCTCTTCATCTGCGAATCCATTTCTCTTTGCAGAGTGAGTCTTTGATACCTCTAGGATGTCTACGTCTCGGTGTTCATCTAAAATTTAGGACAAAGGTGGTTGAAAGTGCTCATAGAACAAATCTGCATCTCCAAAAGTATTTGCATCACAACTCCCAAGGGATGGCCAAAAGTCATCCTGAAAATGTTGCGTCGGTTCATCCTCGAATGGAAGAAACAAATCTATAATCATATCATCATCAAAATTCCAAACATATGAATCATACACACATGCAGACCAATCCTCTAAAGATGATACCTCAACCCTCTTTGCCTGAGATCTACCCTTAATTTCATAAATGGGGTCTCTATAAAAATGAGGTGACCCACATCCCATCTACGTCTCCCATTTTGTATGAACACGTCTATATGCTCATCAACCAAATCCAAGGGTTATTTCATAAAACCATCAATATGATTGAAAATAACCATCTCTTTGTCTTCATGTGCAAAGGTTACATTGGTTTCAACTGGATCTTCAGATTCTTCATCATTGAGACTATTTTCTTCTTCAACTTCATGCGCATGAGGAAAGAAAGGATGGACAACCTCACCTACATCAAGCGAGAGCGAAGATAACGATGTCTCAACATGTTGTGATTCATCATAATTCTTCTTCCTCTTTATGGACATGCCCCTCCATCGCCTCTTCATCGCAAGTGGCTTGATCCTTAATACAAAGTGATTTGTTTTCCTTTTTTCAAAAGGACTTGTCGCATCCAAGAGATCATCTAATACTTCTTCACTTCCAAAGTCATGGAATAAATCATCATCAAGGTCCTAAAAAGGGTCACAAATCATCATGTTCTCTTCTTGATGTGTAGGAGGAGTAGAAGCATGGATGTCTTCATCAAGTGGAAGGGAAGATATGAGCACTTCATCTTCATCAAATGTCTCATTTGGATCTTCAACATGAGAAAATTCATCGGTATCTTCTTGGTAACCTTCTTTATATATCTGTCCTTGAAGCACTTCTTCATCTTCAAGGGCTAGTTCTTGGGAATATTTTTGAAATAACTCTTTCACACGATTCATCAGTTCCTCAATAGCTTTATTAGCAACCTTTTCCTTTTCCATATGTAAAAGTGACCTCCTCGAGGCATGACAATTTCTGGACGAGGGTTCATCCATGGTGCCATAATTCCATTGACCGAAAAGGTACCTCAATGGAGTCATCAGATAAGGTCAAGGCTCATCAAAGGATGAAAAAGGAAAAAAAGGGAAATGTGGGTTCTTGGGAAGGTGGAGTCGCTAGATAAGCTACAAGAAGATATTATCAAGGGTGGAAGGGTAACGTCCTTCAAGTGGAGTCGCCAGGAAATCTAGGGGTAAAGGATTTGGGATGGTATCTTGCCAAAGTTTCGTTAGGGCACGAAGGAGGATTCAAAATACTCCCCGACAACGAGGCCAAAATGTTATCGCACAAGTTGTATGTTGGGAAAATCCTGACCCAAACCACAATATGGTGACAACTAAGAGAACACCTACCCACTGTCACCTTAGATAGGTATTCCCGTCACTTTAATGATGGTGAAAATCACCATAAGGGGGGAATATCAAGTGACCCTAGGGGAAAATGAGACATAAAGTGATATGATGAAATGAATGCCCCTGTAGTTCAAGTTTCTAGATGGAAGAAGGCTTAAGGATGAGTCTTGGGAGTGGTTTAAGGTTTCCAAGCCCTTGGGTACCTTCTCGGAGTGTTTGTACATGGCTGAGACACAAGAAAAACCATCTATACGAGTTATATGTTAGGTGGAAAAGAAATTTAAGCTTGTTTTCCGTAATTTCAATAGTCAACAAAAATATATATCAACAATGAAGTCGGGTAACTACCACATATGTAACCACTTAAAGCATCAAAGATTAGTTGAGTTATGAAGCATAAAACATGTAAATAAGTTCTCAACACTTTAACACAACTTTAGTTGTATTACATGGCTGTAATGATAAGTTTTTAGAGTATATTTATGGCAGCCAAGTGGCTGTAGTAGTGATGTTATACAACAACAAATTTTAACCACAAAAAAGAGCAAGTAATCCAACCAAAATTTCATCAATTAGTAGTGGAATAATAACAATGGCTTACTAGCGAATTTCCACGGTCAAATTGAAAGTTAAAATCAAGGAAACAAGATGATTTGTTGTAGCCCTAATGGCTGTAGCTTTTAAGTTGTTATATATCCAAGAATATCAATAGAAATAAGACTCCCTAGAGGGTTAAGCAACCTCAAGGCATCCAAAAAATATTCCAACTTGAACACAATTGATATCTCACCAAAACACGTTTACCAAGGCAAATAATTTATTTCTCCAATGAGAAAAATCATATTAGTGCCTTTAAAATATGGGTGAATGAAGTCTTTAAATAACAGGTTAGACCAACAAAATCCCTAGGGGTGTAATTCCTCTTACTCCCTAGGGAATGCCAATCAAACTAGGGCAAGTCTAGGAGGGTGTACACAATCGTACTTCTCCTAGAAACCCTTGCAAAAAATGGCTTATAAAATTAGCAAATAAGTTGAAGCTCAATGGAGGGTGTATAAAACATACTCCTCCTAGGGTTTCAATCAACAATGACCAATAATGAGCAAGAAAGAACTAACTAATGCAGATTTTCCTTACCAATTCCAAGAGAGAGAGAGAGAGAGAGAGATCAAACCCTAGTTCACCAAGCAATTACCATCCAAGAGAAAGTAAAGAAGCCTCCAATAGGTTCACACCACTTAGCCTCATCCATTCACCAAGAGATAACACAAAAACTCATTTGCAAGAGAGAGAGAGAGAGAGAGAGAGAGAGAGATATATACCAAAATTCTCAAGTATAGTGAAAATTTCAGCCATTCGTCTTCTCACAATGGGAGAGCTATGATGAAAACTGAAATAGAGTTTATCTCTATTTATACAAATCCTCTAAAAATAGTTTTTCCACAAAAAATTAGTGTAAAACACAAGACAAGGGGTCAACAACCCTTATCTTTCCCCTTTACAAAAATAATATTATTTAATTCATACTTTGCACATAAAAGAAACATGTCGTCACCTTCTTTTTGGGCAACATTTGGCACTTTTGGTCAAGTCCTTGAGTTGGAGAAGGAAATGATAGGCCTCTAAAGCCCAATAGTCTTCAACCAAGACATTTCTTCCTCTATCCATGGGACTCTTCCTTCAAAATGTGCCAAGTGTCCATGATCATCACCACCAAACCCTATCCCTAGGTGATGTCAAGCTCCAAAAAGGTGATGTTTTTCCCCTTCCAAGCAAGTCATTTGGCATGTAGTGGGTGAAAAATATCCTCCAAGGTGTCCTCTAGGCATACAAAGGCATGTAATCATCATCCAGAGTGCGGGCCCTTGGCATCCAACCTATGGGCTTCAAGCCCCATGGAATCCAAAGCTGGGCTTGTTCTTCCAAAATTGTCCACCAACTAGGTCCTGCAAAGACAAATTGATACACCCTCCAATGATCTCAAGTCAAATGCATCATGATAAGTAAACCAAATAAATAAAAGAGCCATCTAAGCATGTACATCCAAACCACCTCATCAAAATAAACCAATGCTCAAAGGCCCTATGCAATTTTCCAAGTTTAGGTATGGGAGGGTTGACAAAACGACCTTTGGGTGAATCATACCTCAAGTTTAAGGGTGTTTCCTGAGGGGATGTCCTTCTAAGTCATGTGGATGAGGTGTCATGGATGGGGGGAGGAATTTTGAGCATGGAGTTTCATGACATACAAGGGGATGTAGTGTCTCATCTATGGGTTCCTTTGTAGAGGGTGTGATGCACCTTCGTTTTCAATGCAATCTTTTTCCAAGCCCATTTATTTCCTTTTTTTCTTTTAATATGTTTCCAGGTTAAATCGAAGGTGGGGATTCTACCTAAGCATGAAAAAATGTGCCCACCTTAACTCTACCTTGGTCACATTATGCTTCGCTAAGTTGAAAACATGTGTGGGGATTTTACCTAAGCATTAAAAACAATGACCACACATGCTCTACCTTGGTTGGAATTTTTTAATAGTTATTTTTCATGGGTCCCATCAATTTCTTATGAGAGACATTTCATTGTCCTTGGGATCCTTGGGAAAGCATCTAGAAGGTTAGTGATTTGGTTTTATCTTTTTCCAGCTACAAGCCTATGGGACTTCATCCCCTTCTTCCCATGAAATGAGGGACAACCCCTTCTTGGGTCATTAAACCTAAAAATCCCAAAAGATAAGGAGATGAAGGGATGAAGTGTGGAAAGTGACAAGTATGGTAGGGAATGGAACGATGACTCGTTCAAAGGACCTCCCAGTATCAAACCTATCCCTAAGGGTGACCCACTTGCTAGGGCGTAATGTCAACCACTAAAATAAAACAAGACAAACAGCATAATGTCCAAGCAGACATTACATAACCAAAAGAAATAATAGATGCAACAAACTCAAATGCCTTAAATATTGAAATGACACCCACCATAATGTATGGCTTGTACCTCATGGAGAAAGACCCAATGTCAAGGTATATATTCCCAATGTCACGACCAACCTCGAAATCTTTCGCATGTATGTCATAGTAAATCCATCAACCACTAACAAGCTGAACCCCTCGAAGTCCTTTGTAGCCATTTGTATCCTAGCCACCAATGTTGCATCAATGAAGTTGTGGGTCACCCCATCATCAATCAAAGTAGTGACACGTTTTCCCCATAGTACCCTTTTGACTATGAAAATGTAGTATCTAGGGGTTCCAGATAAAGTGGCGATAGTCACACCCTTAGCCTCCTCACGAGGCTGCTCATCAGTTGAGCCTCCCTACTCGTGCCTTGTTCCTGTGTAACTTCCTCCTCTTCCCTGTCACTTTCTGAGTGCACCTCTATGTAGTGTACCTTTCCCTTCCTCATGAACCCGTGTTTTAGTTCCCAAGGCTCTTTACAACTAAATTAAAGCTTCTTTCTTCTCAACTCATTACGAGTCACCTCATCCAACTTCTCCTTTCCAGTTCACTTTTCTGAAAAGGTATTTTATCTTCTTTTTTTTTTTT
>ML786119.1:147078-232045 GCA_009831015.1 Picea engelmannii
TCAGGACCACATCCTCCATGTCCTATGTTCTGATAGTGACATTTTGCAAAGTCTTAGGTTTGAAAGTTCTTACCCAACCATGTAGTGGCTTAGATAAACCTTCAGTGAACAACATAACTAGCCTTTGCTCAGATATATCTGTCACCGTGAATTCAAGCCTTTGAAACTTTGTGATGTAAGCATATGGTGTCCCAACCTGCTTGAGTTGTGCCAAGTATCTAAAACATAATTCTGGATCTTTTTGGTCAAACCTCTCCATCAACTTCTGCATGAAATCTTGATAGGAGGTAATGCTAGCATGTCCCAGAGTGACAAATCCATGATACCAACACTCGTGGGCCTCTCCATCCAAATGTAAGGTAGAAAATTTAATCGCCTCCGCCTTTGTCATAGGGTTGATTTGGAACTATGTGTCCAACTGATGTAACCATGCTCTAGTTGTGCACTTGTTGGAACCATCAAAGGAAAGAATGTATAACTTTCCAACCTTTCGCATGAGATCAATGTTCTATGGAACCATGTTGAAATCCCTTGGTTTGTTCCTATATTTGATGGTACAATAGTCATGTAGTGACATGGCTTCCTGAAAACCTTCACCAAGAGTCTGGTACGCCTCCCAATAATCATTAAAGGTTTCACCATGTCCTTGCTACCCTTGATTTCTTGTTTGTTGCTCCTCTAGGAAATTAGGAAAAATAGGTCTAAGAATCACTCTACTGGTGGTCCTAGTGCCAACGTATGCAATAATGTTATTGTTGCCTCCTTATGCATGATTCCCATTGTTCCCATTGGAACCCACTGCACAATTGTTACCCCTATGGTTTTGGTTCCCATTGTGTCCATTAATTGCCCCCAAACCATTGTTGTCCCTATGGTTTTGTTTCGCTTGAGTGTTTTTAATTAACCGATTCAGGATTTGCGCCAGTTTTTTCTTCATAATGGATAAACCTTCTAGGATCTGCATGGCCCTATCCTCGTTATTGTTGTCCCCCGTGTCTCTCTCTTGTTTTTCATTTGGTTGATCCACTTCTTCTTCTTCTTCTTCTGAGTGAAATATGTTTTCTGCTCCTTGTTGTCTTTTACTTATGTAAGTGATATATTTCCTGTCTCCTTGCCTCATGAAACCACAAATCCCCTTAGGTTGGAAGGATTGAGGCTCTGATACCACTGTAAAATCCCCACGATTTTTTTTTTTTGGATTTTTCCTTAGTTTATCAATGTAGTTGTTTTGTCAAACAATTTGTAAACAGAGTCAAACCCATTGTTACCCCTTTTCTCTCCCTATTGTAAATCTATTTATGATATAAATCCTTTGTCAAACACTTGGATATCGACCTTAAACTCACTGTAAGTCCCCTGTTTTTTTTTTTTAGTTGCTATTATATTTGTGGCTTGTTGATTTACATTTTAAGTATGGTTTGCAATAGATAAGGGATGTTGTTTCCAAATAAAATATGCAGAATACTTAAAGTAATAACAACAATATTTCCATAAAAGAAATAACCCAAACAACAACAATAACACCAAAATCTGGGTCCGATTTCTCAAGTTATTGCTGACCTATTACATAGATTGACCACCAGTGAGGTCCAAGGAGACCTTCCAAGGAAGAATATGACTCCTACAACATACAAATCGACATAGCCAAAGGAAATCAACTCCCCTTCAATAAAATCAACCTTTACAACCACAGATTCAGTCCCTGCTCCAAAGAATTCAGACTCAACAATATAAGGTTTTGTTCCCAAGGGAAACACGACCTATGTTCAATATAAATCAACCCCTCCTCTACAAAACTTGGCCCAACAGTGGCAAGTCTCTCCCAAACAAGAGAAGTACGACCCACACTGAGAGGAAACTCACGGATCAATGAGTTTGACCTCTCTACAACAAGGGTTCAACCTCTCTACTAAAAAAATTCACCCAAAACATAAGAAATCCCCCCCCAGTTATCAACACAACCAACAAGAGAAACTCACCCCTAAGGTGAAGAAATCACTGCACACAACACCAAAAATGCAGCCACAGAACTCTACTTGCTTCCTTAGGCCCCCGCGGGTCAGACCACTAGTGTCTCGTGAGGCATCCCCGCAGGTTGCTTAGGGCTAGTCACGCGAGGCCCCGCGTGACATGTTGTCTTAGTCCCGTGAGGAAAAGATAATTTTGGGAGAAATTCTAGTACCAGGTCCCTGAAGATAGAAGATAACTTACAGTTCAACATTTCAGTGTTTCAAGTCAGCTACATATGGTATATTTGTGTACTTGTTGTGAAGGTTATGCTTGATTATGATGTGGTGAATGTTTGAGGCATACTTGGTATATTGATGAGGGTTTGACACAAGATTGAGGTACATCTTTGGTACATGATTGAGTAAGGTATTCTGGTATATCTGGTTCAACATATGGCATGGTTGTTATGGTTCAAATATTTGAGATGATTGTTCATGATTAAGGTATACACTTGATGTATGGTGGCATATGCATGAGGGACATGCATTGGTTATTCATTGATGATATGATACAGGTATATACTTGATTGATGCTATGGTATATGGTACAAGTTGTATTCATGTTTGACATATGGTACATGATTGGCTACTTATCATTGATTTTGTTATCTTATTGTTCATGATTGATGCACATATGTTGGTACACATTTGATGGGTGATATGGTTCAGGTTTTGGTATAGCAGAGATTGATGGTGTAGGTTACAGGTTGATGGTACAAATACAATGACAGATCAACAGATTATATAGGTTCATGTGACATAGGCAATGACATAGATATTGACAGTGACAGAGGAAGTGAAAGTGACAATGGCAGTGATAGTGGTAGTGATAGTTGGTATATATTTATGATTCAGGGTGGTAGGATAGGGCAAGGAAAGGGGGTTGTAGCATCCTTCTGGTTGGTGTCAGAGAACACAAGGAGTTGGATCTTCCTTCAGATTGGAGCCCAAGAATCATGGGGTTGTAGCCTCCTTCTGGTTGGAGCCAGAGAATTCAAAGAGTTGTAGCTTCCTTCAGGTTGGAGCCTGTTAACATGGGGTCATAGCCTCCTTTCATTTGCAACTGGAGAATTAGGAAGTTGGTTCTTCCAATGAACACAATATTTGATATATAAGAATTCATTCTATGGTTTTCTCCCATTTGGGTTTCCAAATAAATTCTGGTGTACTGTGTATTTGATGTGATGTGATGCTTCTTATGGTTATGAACTCATTATACATTGATGATATATTGTTGATTGATATATTGATGATATATTGCTAATTAAATTGAAGTTGACATACTGTGGTTAAAAGTGATAAAAGTGTTCATACTGATTCACCCCCCCTTCTCTTAGTATTCCAACAATTGGTGTGAGAGAAGGTCCTTCAAGATACAATTTAACCACTGGAAGGAGATCATGGAATACACTAATATTGGAGCACCAAGGTTTGATGGAAAAAACTATGCCTTTTGTAGTAAAAGGATGAAAACCTTTTTATAGGCACATGGATTTGATGTTTGGCAGTCATTAGTAGACAGATATGAAACACCAACCACTACCCCAACTAAAAAAGATGAAAATAAACTCAACGAAAACAACTCAAAAGCTAACGACACCATTATTAGTAGGTTGGGTGATTCGATATTTGTCAAAGTTATGCATTGCAAGACTGCAACTGATTTTTAAGATAAACTTCAAAATATTTACGAAGGAGACACCAAAATCAAGGGAGATAAGCTTCAAACCCTTAGATCTAAGTTTGAGCAATTGAAGATGAAGGAAGATGAAGACATTGTAGCCTACTTTCTATGAGTTGATGAAAAAATGAACACTATTAGAGGATTGGGAGAAGAAGTTGATGAGTCAGTGGCCATTCAAAAGGTTCTAAGATCTCTACCTATAATATGTGTTCCTAAGATATCAACCCTGAAAGAAAGAACATATCTTGACAGTTTGAGCATGGACAAGATAAATCGAATATTCAAAACTTATGAAATGAGGATAGCACAAGAGAACCTGAGCATGAAGGAAGCAACGTTCAAAGCATCCAAGAAGACGAAGAAGCAAAACAAACAAAAGTCAAAGCCAAATTGCAGCTGCAGCGATGAATTAGAGGACGATGAAGAAATGGAAAACTTCGTAAGGAATTTGAAAAGAGGAACCGACAAGTACAAAAGTATGCTTCCATTGAAATGTTTTAATTGTGATGGTATTGGTCATTTTTCTTCTAAATGTCCTTATGATAAGAATAAAGGTAGCGATGAAGAAGAAGATTCTAAGAAGAAAAATAAAAACTAAAAGGGAGACAAGAGAAGGAACAAAAAGAAAACCTTCAAGAAAAGTTTCTATTCAAAGGAAGACAACTCTTCATCAGACGAGGATGATGATAGTGACAATGGTTTGAAAATATAACTCTTCATGGAAGTAAAAGATGATGATTCCGAAGATTCTAAAGAAGAAGGAGAAGTCGATCTCAGAGAAGAATTAATTAGTTCCTTAGAAGAACTAGGGAAATAAAGAAAGAAAATCAAGTCACTCAAGGCAGAGTTAAATAAGAAAGAAGGATCTCAAAATTCTAACTCAGAAAAATCTAGTAGATAATCACGAAGTTAAAAATCCAGGTAGAAGAAGACAAAAGGATTGAAGAAACACTCATAAATTAGTCGGAAGATAAGGAGAAGATAATTGAAGGATTGGAAGAAAAATAGTCTCCTTACGAAAATATCTCTAGAAGAAAGATGTGCCGCAAAATAACACCAAAATTTTGTATGAGATCATCAACAGTCAAAGGCCATACTACGATAGGTCTGGAATAGGGTACAACCATATGTAGACCAATAAAGGTTCGATCTCTAAGACGACAAAACATGAAGAAGAACAAATAAGCTATTCAAAAACTGTCAAAGGTCCAAGAATAACCCAAGAAGAAAATCAAAGAGGAATTGAACCACCTAGAAGATTAAAAAAAAACAAAAAAAAACAGTCTACAACATCTCAGGAAGAAGAAGGCTTTAGAAGAGCAACACCATTCATAAGATCCCCTACATCTAGGTATCAAATTATTTTTCTTGGTTTATTTTATTCTTGTAACAATTTTGGTCACAAAGCTGCAAACTATAGAGTGCATGCCAAGAACATAAACAACTATGAAGGCTACTCAAATAAGAGTTATCCGAGAATGCCTTATGAAACACAAAACAAAAAATACAACAGTTTTGGATCATTGAGTAATGAGGTGGAATGTTATAAATGTAACAAATTTGGACACATGGCCAAATATTGTAGATTGATTGTTCCCCAAAGAGAATCAATACATAATACAAACAATCAGAAACATGAACCGCAAAGGATATGGATAAGAAAATAGAACCAATTCAAAACTGAAGAATGCTCTCTTTCTTACAAGCTCAACACAAGAGAAGCAGATGGTATGTTGATAGTGGATGTTCAAAGCATATGATAGATGACAATAATAGTTTCCTTACCCTAAAAAAGGAAAGAGATGGATCAGTGTCATTCGACAATGACAACTTAGCTAGATTTTAGGAAGATGCATAGTCAAGCTTGGATGTAAGGATTCAAAGGAATAAAATGTTTTACTGGTTGAAGATATGAAACACAATCTACTTAGTGTAAGTTAGATGTATGACCAGGGACACAAATTTTGTTTGACTCAGAAAAATGTGAGATAAGGAAAGAAGGATCAGGTAAACTTGTCGCTACAGCCAGAAGAACCCCAAACAACATATATGTCCTGAATGAGATTGGAAAGGAAATATGTTTCTTAGGAAAGGAAAACAAAATTTGGCTATGGCACAGAAGAATGGGTCACATGAATGTTTATAACCTTGTCAAAATCAGTGGAAAGGAAATAATGAAAGAGATGTCTGAGATCTCAAAGACAAAAAATACTCTATGTGAGCATTTTCTACAAGGCAAACAAACCAGGACCAATTTCAAATCAAAATAGTACTCCACAACAAACCATTGGAGATTGTACACATTGATCTATGTGGACCTACAAGAACAAAGGGATTAAATAGTGAACAATACTTTATGCTACTGGTTGATGAATATACAAGAATGACTACAATTTTCTTTCTTGGAAGGAAGTATGAGGAATTCAAACACTTCAATATATACAAAGAGATGATTGAGACCGAGAAGGATACGGAAATCATGTGTTTGAGATCAGACAATGGAGGATATTTTACATCAAATGAATTCATGGATTTCTGTGGTGAACATGGAATAAAGAGACAATTCTCGACATCCAGGAAACCTCAGCAAAATGGAGTGGTCAAAAGGAGGAACAAAACAATACAAGAAATGACCAGAACCATGTTGAAACATTCCAAGTTGAGTGAAATATTTTGGGCACAGACAGTTCATACAACATTTCACATCCTAAATAAAGGAATGCTCAGAAGTAACATTGGTAAGACTCCCTACGAACTGCGGAAATGAAGACCGACAAATGTGAAAGATTTCGGAGTATTTGGAAGCAAATGTTATATCAAAAGAGAAGATGGAAGGCCTTGAAAGTTTGAATCCTGAGTTGACAAAGGAATACTAGTTGGGTATTTAAGAAAACGAAAATCATATAAATGCCTCATTCCAAGATTCAACATAATCGTGGAAAGCATCAATGCAATGATTGATGAGACAGATGTACATAAGGACAAAGTAGGAAGAAAATACTTATAAGAGAAGGATGATGAGGAAGATATAAAAGAAGAAGAAGTAGAAGAAGAAGAGTATCCATAAGCAGAACAAGAAGACTACGAGCAACAAATACCTCCTAAGACACCCAGCGGACGAGTACAAAAAAATCATCCACCAGAATAGATTATTGAGAATAAATATGCAGGAGTTGAAACCCGAAGAAGAATAATTTCATTAGAACAACATCACCTATCCATAGTTGAACCAAGCAGTTTTGAAGAAGAAAACAAGGATGAACACTGGATCAAGGTTATGGATGAATAATTGGATCAGATAGAGAATGACACATGGGAACTGGTTCCAAGACCGAAGAACAATAATGTGATAGGTACAAAGTGGGTCTTCCGAACAAACTTAACGAGAATGGACATGTAACCAGAAACAAAGCAAGGTTAGTTTGCAAGGGATACACTCAGATCGAAGGTATATATTTTGATTATACATTTTCCCCAGTTTCCAACATGGAATCTATTAGATTTATCTTAGCCTATGCATGTTTCAAAATAATCAAGGTGTACCATATGGATGTAAAATTAAATTTTCTGAACGAAGAGTTAGAAGAAGAAGTCTGCATTGAATAACCAGAAGGATTTATACTGTCAGAAAATGAAGGTTATGTTTACAAGCTGAAGAAAGCATTGTATGGACTCAAGTAGGTCCCCAAGGCATGGTAATCAAGATTGGACAAGTATCTACAACAACAATGATTCAGAAAGGGTAATGCAGACGACAATCTCTACATAAAAGTGGATCGAGACAATATATTGATAATTGAAGTTTATGTAGATGACATTATCTTCGGAAGTGATGATGACATGATGATTCATAAATTTTCCAAAGACATGCAAAACAAATTTGAGATGTCCTTTCTTGGTGAGTTAACCTTATTTTTGGGACTACATATATGTCAATGCGGCAAAGGTATTTTCATCTCTCATACCAGGTATATCAAAGAAATGCTAAATAAGTTTGGAATGGAAGATTGCAAACCGATCGATACTCCTATGCAAACCAGTTGCAAGTTAAGTAAGGATGATGACTCTAAGGATGCAAATCAAAGACTATACAAATAGATGATTGACAAATTACTCTATGTGACAACGTCTAGACCATATGTAATGCAGACAGATGGACATGTTGCAAGGTTTCAAGCAACACCAAAGGAGTCACATGTTATGGAAGTAAAAAGGATATTCAAATATCTCAAAGGAACATAAGAGTTTGGATTATGGTATCCAAAAGGGAATGATCTATCTATAGTTGCCTACATAGATGCATATTAGGTAGGTTGTATTGATGATAGAAGAAGTACAAGTGGAGAAACTTTCTACTTGGGTGAGTTTCTAGTATCATGGTTGAGAAAGAAACAATCATCAATATCTTTTCCCATAACAGAAGCATAATACATTGCAACAATGACATGTTGTACTCAGGTTCTCTGGATGAAGAAAACTTTGTAGGATATACAAGTGAAGTATGATGAGCCCATTTCAATATTCTTTGACAACACCAGTGCTATCATTATCTCCAAGAATCTAGTGATGCATTATAAGAGGAAACACATTCTGATTAAGTATCACTTTCTACGGGAACAAGATACAAAAAAGAACATCAAGCTAGAGTATGTCAGGACAAAAGAGCAGATTGCAAATATCTTTACCAAACTGCTTGAAGGGAAAATTTTGAGTATCCGCGACATAAACTTGAAGTAGTTTATTCCCCAAAATGATTCACACTACTTCAAGTGCAGTAAGACAAGGGGATAGAAACATAAGACATGAAGAGTCCAAGTAAAGAAAACTTTGAATTATTTTCATATACATCAGATATCTACACTAGGAAGCACCATAAAGAGAAATCAGAGGATTGTAGACATGTGGGAGAAATCCCTAGGAGGATTTCCCTTTTTCATTGATGTCAAAGGGGGAGAGATAGAGCAAGGTATGGATAAAAAGAGAGAGAAGTAGTGGATATGATAGAGGCATGCAGATAGGGGGAGAAATGGCCACAGGGGGAGCACATGCATGAACATGAGTATTTCCATGCCCAATTGTTGCCATCAATGCTAAAGGGGGAGATTGTTGAAATATTGGTTGTCATTGATGTCAACCCTTAAAGAAGCCCCGATGGTGTCGTTATGGGGCCCAAATTTGGCTAAGGAATATGGTCACAAAGGATGGTGTAAATGCATGTAACTCACTCATGGATGAATATTCCTTGTCATGCCATTTCCGGTGATAGGTAGTATGCCACGTAGTTACTCATGGTTGAGGAGTTATGGTCTTGAGAAGTTAGAACCCCCAAGAATGGTCAAGAAGCCCCTAGTTGGTTACAAGTCTTTAATGAAAGGGTAAAGTAGTTGCAACAAGAAAGTCTATAAGTTGTTAAGTTTAAGAAGAGAGGTCACTTAGAAAAAGTATAAATACACATCAAGGAGTCATTCACAAGTACACTCACTCACTCATTCTATTGAACATCTTCTAGTGAATTAGTGATCTATTTCTCAAGTTAGTGACGGAGAAATATGAGGTAGCGACAAGAAAGGAGTGTGGGAGTTTCAGGGTTGTAGAGGAGAGAAACATTTGCTAAGGAAACCCTAGTTTAGTAGGCCCCCGTGGGTCAGACCACTTGTGTCCCACGAGGCACTCCCGGTTGCTTAGGGTTTGTCACATGAGGTCCTACGTGACATGATGTCTTAGTCCCATGAGCACAAGAAAATTTTGGGGGAAATGCTAGTACCAGGTCCCTGAAGACAGAAGATAACTTACAAGTCATCATTTCAGTGTTTTAGGTCAGCTACAAAGGTACTGATATTTTTGTGTACTTATTGTGAAGGTTACGCTTGAATATGATGTGGTGAATTTTTTAGGCATACTTGGCATATTGATGAGGGTTTGACACAAGATTGAGGTACATATTGGGTACATTATTGAGTAAGGTATTCTGGTATATCTGGTTCAATGTATGGCATGGTTGTTATGGTTCATATATTTGGAATGATTGTTCATGATTAAGTTATACTCTTGATGTATGGTGGCATATGCATGCGGGACATGCATTGGTTCTTCATTGATGATATGGTACATGTATATACTTGATTGATGCTATGGTATATGGTACATGTTGTATTTATGTTTGACATATGATACATGATTGACTACTTATCATTGATGTTATAGTTGGTATATCTTATTGTTCATGATTGATGCACACATGTTGGTACACAATTGATGGATGATATGGTTCAGGTTTTTCTATAGCATAGGTTGATGGTGAAGGTTATGGGTTGATGGTACAAAGACAATGATAATTTGGATACAATGACATATTGACAGGTTACATGTTCATGTGACAGAGGCAGTGACAATGACATTGACAGTGGCAGGGATAGTGACAGTGACAGAGACAATGATAGTGACAATGGAAATCAAAGTGGTAGTGATAGTTGGTCTACATTTATAATTCAGAGGGACATGAAGGGGTAAGGAAATGGGGTCGTAGCCTCCTTTCGGTTGGTGTCATAGAACACATGGAATTGGAGCTAGAGAATTTGGGGGGTTGTAGGCTCCTTCAGGTTGGAGCCTGATAATCAGGGGGTTGTAACCTCCTTATGGATGGAGCTATAGAATTCATGGAGTTGTAGATTCCTTCAGGCTGGGGCCTGTAAATAGGGGTTCATATCCTCCTTCCAGTTGTAGCTGGAGAATCAGGAAGTTGGTTCTTCCAATGAATGTAATCTTTGATATATAAGAAAACATTAGGTGGTTTTCTCCCATTTGGGTTTCCACATAAATTCTGAGGTACTATGTATTTGATGTGATGTGATGATTCTTATGGTTATGTTCTCATGATACATTGATGATATATTTTTGATATACTGCTGATTAAATTGAAGTTGACATACTATGGTTAAAATTGATAAAAGTGCACATACTGATTCAACCCCCCCTCTCAGTATTCCAACAATAATGTAGGGGAGCAATTGGATTGTAGTTTCTATCAATAGGCCCATGAAACCTATAGTTTTTATATTCATAGAGTAATCCTTGCAATTCTTGTAAGATATTTTACTCCTATTTCTCATATAATTGTTTCTTCCATAAGCTTTGCAATCTACTACCTTGTGGCCAAAATTTTTGCAAGAAAAATAATAACCGAGAAAAATATTTTGATACCTGGTTATGAAGGGTCTTCTTAATGGATCAGTTCTTATAAACTCATTCTTATACTTATTGAGTGAAAAAACAATCTTTTTTGGTCATGATTTCCTTTCTTGTGGTTGTCTTCACTATGATTGGAGCTTTTAAGAACATCTGCATAGTTTTTAGACTTCTCTTTGATTTTATTTTTTTGATGACTTAGATCTTGCATCCTTTTCAAGGGTATTTTGATTATAGTCATAACCAATACCTATCTTGATAGATGATGGCCTTTGACAACCGAGGATATTATCTAGAATTGCAATACTCTTTTCAAATTTTGAGTTTGTATTCAATTGGGTAATTGTCTCTTCTAATTCTTTTCTTAGAGAGGTATTTTATGTTTGAAGTTTCTCACAACGTTTCCTTTTCTTTCATTTGTTTTTCTATTAATTCATTTACTACTTCTGCTTCTTCAATTTGAACTTTAATTATTTTTTCTTTTTCCTCAACTGATCCTTTAGTAACATATTCTCTCTTTTGAGCTTTGTGATTTCATTTTGATCATAATTAAGTTATTCTCCATGATCATCTTTCTCATCTTCATATTTCTACAATTCCTTTTTCATTTTTCTATTCTTTTCTTTGAATCTATCTATTTCTTCTAAGGCACAAATGAGTTATGCTTCAAGATACTCTTCCACTTCAATCTCAAGATTGTTTTCTTCTCTCGAATCTATGATTCCTTTTTCTGATTTATTAGATTGTGATTTTAGGACCGTGAAGAGAAAATTTTATGTTTCACTATCATCAAAACAAATATTGTCCTCATTGATATGTAGATTCTTCCTTTGTCTGTAGGAATTTTCTCTCTTCTCAGTCTTATCATTCTTGTAATTTATGAATCGGGTATCATCCATTTCATTGTTCTTTCCAATTTTTAAATAAGAGAAAGCTACATAGTTTCCTACTTCTTCACAATTAAAACATTTAAAAAGAGGCTTACCTTTGTTTTTTTCTGTTCCTTTCTTGGGCTTCATGGAAAATTTTGCTTATTCAACATTTGATTCACTGTCTGAGCTGTCGCTTGTTTTGTGTTCCTCTTTCCTTGTCCATTTTGAAATTTCCAGGGCTTCTTGCTTTGCATAAAGATCTTGTATCTTCTCCCAAATATCTTTAGTTGATGAACACTGTCTCACTTTTCCTTTTTATGAATCCAATAAGCCACTCAAAATGGCATTCATGGACATTATATTTTTTTCACTTTCCTCCTTTGCAACTACATCTGTTGGTGGAGTTTTTGAGAGTGTGTAACCAACGACAACAGATTTACATACATCATACCCCAGTGCCTGTAGACATGTCTTCATTTTTATGCTTCAGAATACAAATTATGTTCCATCGAAAAAGGGAGCTGGCATCCAATCCATGTGTGCTACAGGGATTCACCTTCTAGTGGTTAGAATACTCTGAAGAAACCTTCTCTGATACCAATTGTTTGCACACTTACTTATACTGAGAGGGGGGGTGAATTCGTATATGACTATTTTTCTTTCCTTACAATATTTTTCAATTTATTTCTTTACCATCCATAAGAAGTTAATGAAATACACACACACACACACACACACACACACACACACACACACACACACATATCCATGCAATCCACAATACACATAGATTTAAAGTGGAAAACCAAATGGGAGAATACCACAAAACATATCTTTATAAAATCATGTAGGCATTGGCCTATTGTTACAATATTTGCAGGCATCAACTTGAAGAAGACACTAATCTCCTTAGCTGAGAACCAACTCAAAAATGCTTGTAGGAACCAACCTACAACTACAATATTTGTAGGAACCAACCTACAACTACGATATTTGTAGGAACCAACCTGCAAGAGACACTGATCCATTTAGATGAGAACCAACTCAACAATTCCTGTAGTAACCAACCTACAAGAGACACCAATCCAAACAGTTAACAATACCAAATCATCTATTTTCTTCAAACCTTCACCTACACAAATCTATTGCTTTGTCTTTTTTGTCACATCACTCTCCACCAGTTCACAATATACTTGAATCTAGATGTTCCTTGGACCTTGCACATCCCAACCACCCTTAGATAATTACATTCTTCCTCCTTTCATTTTCTGCCACTCGAAACCTCCAAGCCTCAACCTTCTCACTCTCACATACTTGAACCTTAGAGCCTCTTCATCTCTTCCACAATTCACATACACACCCTTCACCTCCATTCATGACATCACTATTTATATACTCCATGCTTTCGTGGATTTGTCCACATACAAAAAAACAATTATGGGGTCAACTCTAACTCCCATGCAATCTTCCTAAAAAACGAAATGCAACAATTCCTTGAAACACCTTCATGAAACTGACCCCTATTTCCTTCCAATTGCGCACACTATCTGCTCATTGACCCTTATCACTTAACAACCATCAGATCTGTCCTAGATTCAATCTTGACCATTGATCTGGTTACCGTCCACCAAAACACACCACACAACCAAAATGCACAACAACCATCCGATCAGTCCTTGGATTAAATGGCAACTGTAGATTTGCTATCGTTGGCCACCATAACACTCAACATGACCCTGACACTCAACAACATCCAATCTGGACCTTGATTCAATCTCATTTGTTGATTTTTTCTACATTCCCCAGATATCAGGACCACTGAGGTACCTGCCTATCTATCCCCCAGGCCTTCAACTTTGCAACCACAACTTGTTTTCCCCAATCCAATATGCTACCGGGTTATCAACCCATCGACCTCATCATGCCACCAACCCACTAGGCCTTTGGGAGCTTCGAGCTCATTCAATTCTGTGCCAGTATGAAAACTTTCCATCCATGTTCTAGCCACCAGGTCCACCTTCTTACTGGGGCATCGATCCCCCAAAACTTCAACCATGCAACTTCAATCTTTCTCCCTGATATCCGATATGTGATATGACATGGTGTAGTACTGGACTAACACGTGGAATTGTTCATGTGCCATGATGACTCGACACTTGACACATGGCACTATCTTGGCAGCTTTCATGGCTCTATTATGGAGTTGTTGTGGCTTTGACGTGGACTCCCTCTGCATATGTGGCACTGACTTAGCATGGCACGTGGTGCTGATGTGGAATCAAGCTGGCACACCAGGTATTGGTCCATTGGGCCCTTGAGATATTTACTGCACTTACACTATGCTTTATCTTGATCTTTGAATATTCAATATGTTGATATTTGATCACCAAGGCATTGGGACAACGATGAATCGACCAACCAGCCCACCAAGGTCTCTTATTGTTTCTGATCTGGTGTATTTGCTGACCATGATACATGATACGTGGCATGATATGTGGTGACTATTATGGTACTAACATGGCCAATAGCCCATCAGGACTTCAATGATGCAATGATGTTACACTCTCCTAATATCTGATATGTCGATATCAAACCATTGGGGCATTGGGATATCGGGGTATCAACCCATTGGGCGCTCATGAATTCAATGCTACATTTTTACTCTGATATCCTAATCCAGTATGTTGGGCCCCACGACCAAAAGGTAACTTTTCACACAGGGTTACGTAGCTCACCATTCACATTCAAATTATCATGTGACTTCACTTTTGAAACATAAACCTTTCGAATCGATTATCCTTATGCATGTGGGATAAGTTACTTATCTCTGCTTTCTTCGATCTAGTTAACTGGAATCAAAACCTCCTTTTCCAAACTCAATACATGCCCAGGATTCCTCTGTGCTCTCAGATTTCTTGTTTCTTTTCGATCATGTTCAATCACCACTCTTCTTTAAACCCGTGTATCCATAATTCAATCTGTCTTATTCTCACATAATCAATTTGTCTTTAGGGTAAGCAAAGAACACTTGCATAAATTCAACGACACACAGTCATCAGAGAGGCTCATTAACACACATGGGAATTTTCTACTTTCTTTGTCTGGTCTGATTTCCTTGGTCTACTTCTTTAACCTTAATGACAACTGAATACAAAAAAGTTCATCAATTTGCAAAGAAAATCATAGTCTCCCCCTATCATTGACAACATTCAATCTCCCCCTACTTGTGATATCAATGATATCCATGATTGTCACAATCATGTCTACCGTTGACATCAATGACAACACAATTTCCAACACAATTATATCCCAAACTAAGCAAGTGTGTTTCTTATTAAAATAATATAATATTTAGGTCATATCATTTCCAAGAAAGGGATCAACAATGGTCTAGAGAAGATTAAATCCATAATGGATTTGGCCCACTCCAAAGAAGGTTTCTAAAATAATATCATTTATGGGTCTTGCTAGGTATTATATAAGGTTCATACAAGGATTTTCCTAGATTTCATATCCAATCACCTCCCTTTGAAAAAAGGGGGAATAAGTTTGAATGAACACACTAGTGTGAAGAATTTTTTTTGCTGCTAAAGAAATTCCTTACAAGTGCACCAATATTGAAAATAACAAGTTCGTATGAAGGCTTTGTTTTATGCAAGAATGCTTGTATAGAAGGAATTGGTGGAATCTTCACACAGAAAAATCGTGTTGTGTGCTATGAATATCAAAAACTAAAAGAGCGTGAGATAAATTATGCCACTCACGACGTAGAACTTCTTGATGTCGTGCATGGTTTGAAGATGAGGATGAATTTTTTGATGGGTAGAATATTTGAGTTGAGAACAAATCATAATGGCTTGAAATATTTAATTGATCAACCAAATTTGAATGCAAGGCATGGAATATGGCGAGCATGAGTTGGATTTTGATTTCAAACCCATAAAAGGAAAATAAGGTTGCAAATTCACTTGAAGCAAAAGGATGCAAGAAATATAAATATCAACAATCAACATATGTGAATCGAATTTAATATCAACATATGGATATTATTTTCAAGTAAAGGAGAGGTTGAACCCTAAAAAAGCACAAATGAAATGTGAGGGATATCATATAGAAAATGATGGTATTGTCCTTTACAAGGATTGGATATATGTTTCCAAGTCTTTATATTTGAGGAATATCAATATGCATGATATGCATAACGTACCATACTTTGGACATTTGGGCTACTAGAAAAAAATCACTTCAATGTTGAAAGAAATATTATTGGCATAGAATGAAGAAATATGTCATTGAGTACATTTCTTGGTGGCTAAAATGTCAACAAGTCAAGGTTGAATATCAACATACACCAGGGTTATTGTAGCCAATACCTCTTCTAAACAAAAATGGTATGTGGTAACCATGGATTTTTTCATTGGTCTACCAATAACTGTAAGACAACATGATTTCATTATTTTACTAGTTGATAAATAACTAAATTTGATCATTTCATTCTAGTCAGAGACACACATAAGGTCATTGGCATAAAATATATCTTTATAAAAGAGACAATTAAATTGCAATGGATACCCAAGGCAATCATTTCTGACAAGAACACAAATTTCACCTCAAACTTTTGGAAGAATCTCTACAAAGAAATGGGCACACAGTTGAATTTTAGTGCAACATACGATCCATACTTTGATGGGTAGATTGAAAGGGTAAATTAGGTATTTGAGGACATGCTCCACATGTTTGTGAAGGAAAAACCATCCAAGTGGGATGATTATATTCACTTGGTGGAGTTTGGTTGCAACAATGGGAATCATGAATCCTTGGGAATGAGTCCATAAGTTGGGATAAACCCATGGATAGAGTTACACTTGGATTGAAATTGCTCACAAAAATGGAAGAAAAAGTTTGTTAAAATTAATCAAAATTTGGAGGTAGCCTTGGATACAAAAAGGGATATGAAGATAAGAGTAGAATTCATAAGGAATTTAAAGTTAGGGATCATGTTTTCCTCTGAGTTAAACAAAGAAGGGTTCCTTGAAACTTGGGAGTTGTGCCCTGCTCAACTTGGGACTAGTTACATACAAACTTGCATTGTTTGCAAATATTAAAGTTCATATTTTTTTCCATGTTTCTATCTACAAAAATGTGTGCATGATCCTAACTATGTAATTGATTGGGTGTTGATTCATATGGAACCAAAGGGAGAGTTTCAGGAAGAGTCACTATGCATCGTAGATAGGAAAGTGACATTGCTTTAGAGAAGAGCCATTGGTCAAAGAAAGGTGCAAGGGAAGCACTATGGACAAGATGAAGATACAAATGAGTTAAAGGATGCAATGATAGAGGTATATCCATATTTTTTATGAGCCAAAGAGTGCACCGAGGCCGGTGCTATTCCAAGGGGGAGGGGAATGTAATACCTTGGTTTTTACCTTTGAGTTACAATTGACCATATAAATAAATAATGATATTATTTATTTATTTAGATTTTCAAGCCATGTGAGCTAAGTTGGAATAAATTAAGATGTAAGTATATTGTAAATATTCCTAGTATGGAGTCTAAGAATGACATGTTTTAGACTTAGTGGTATGTTTTTAAGTTATTTTTCTAGTTTGACATGTTAATTCAACATGCAAAGTTATTATACTGCAAAATTAGAATAAAACAAATTGTACATGTGGTAAAGGCTACTAGAAGCACAAGGGGGATATGAACCAATAAGAGGGAAGATAGGAGATGGAAAAATTAGACACAATCTATATCAAATATATATGAATTTCTTCCATGGTTGTTGAATTAGTAGAGAACTTCTAATATTCTTCCATTTGTCTTCAAGTGGGCATATGCCCACTTGAAGACAAATGGAGGAACATTAGGAGTGCTTCAATAATTTAACAACTTAAGTTAACGTTAAATTTTTTTACTTGTTTACTACCAACTTTAGCATTGGATTTAATGTCGGGTTTAGTGTCAACTATATGTAAATACAAATTTCTGAAAATAAAAATGGAAATTGTTAAAAAACAAAAAACAAAAAACAAAAAGTGGTAAGCAAATGTTGGGATTTGAACCCAAATGACTTACCAAAAGGCAAGATCTCTACTCGAGTTTCACTCTTGCAAAAAATTGTCATTAAATGTGTAGATTTCAATTGAAAGTAGTCTAACCTAGTGAAAATTAAAATCCACAAAAATATAAGTAAAAAAATGAAAACATGAATGAAAAATGGTAAGGGAATGTTGATATAGAAATCAAGATCACTTTCCAAAATGAAAGAACTCTACTTGAATTACATTTCAACAAAAATATTCCATCAAAAGGGCATATTTGAATTGAAACTAGCCTAACATATGTATGCAATAATACAGATTTGAGATAAATATCAACATTTAATCCTAAATGAAAAATAAGTAATCATAGATAGATGGGTGCCAAGATTTGAATTCAGATTTCCTTAGATGAATGCGAGGGTCTTATTTAGGCCATGCTCATGAACTAAATATGTGCATTAAACAAACCCCCTAGGATGCCATTTTTTCCTTTCTTTCTTCATTAAATCTACAACAAAGCAACAATAAACATCAACAAATCAATAAAGGAAAGATAACGTAAAATATGAAGGAAGGAGGAGATTGGAAGAAAGAATCCATTACCTACCTCATTGATTTTTCTCCATGAAACCCTATCCTTCATGTATGAAATCTTAAACCCACAACAAAAAAAGAACAACAAATATTAGAAAATCAATAAAGTAAAAGAAAAGTAAAAGATGAAGGAAGGAAGAAAGGGGAAGGGAAAAGCCATTACCTTCATCATGAAGGTTTTGCCACGAAACTTTAGCTTTCATGTATGAAACTCTAAACCTACAACAACAAAACAACAATAAACCATTAGCAAATGAATAAAGGAAGAGAAGGGAAGGGAGGATCGATTACTTTCCTCATGGAGGTTCATCCATAAAATTGAAATCACAACCTCCATGAGGATGAAACTTGAAGAGAGGAAACCCAAAGTGAGAAATGAGAAGGGAGGAGAAGGGAAGAGAAAAAGAGAGAAAAAGAAAAAAACATGAGAGAGTAGGGTTTGAGGCTTTTTCTAGGGAAAAGAAGAAATTTTAATTAAAATAATATAAATATCCTCACACTTGTGATGATTAAAACAAGTGGCTTATTCTTAGGCCTTGAGCTTTCTTTTTATTTTTTTGAAAAGTTTCTCTTGATTTTATTTATTTACTTAGGAAATCCAAGTGTGAAATTTGGTACAGAGAATGCCGAATTTAGTGTCGACTTGTGAAATAACACAAGTTTAGCATCATCTTGTGAAATAGAGTAGAGTTTTAATAAATAAAAAATGAAAAAAATCACTAAAAAATTAAAACAGAGCAAAAAAAGAACTAAAAAGTAAGCTAATGACATAATTTTCCATAGTGTGCAACAAAAAGAATCCATGGTCTATTTTAGTTAAATTTAATGAAACATTCTAAATATTCCTTTATTTGTATTTAAGTGTTGATGATATCTTTTAGATTACTGAGATGCAATTCATTCATCCCTTGAGTTTTCCCAATTTGAATAGTTCTCCATCATTACCCTTTTTCCCTATAAAAAGAGAAGTTATTCCTTCATTTTAGCATCCATGTTTCTCAGTGATGTTATGTTTCCCTTATGATATAAACTTGTGTTTATCTTCCTTATGCTAAATTAATTCCCATACCTTGTTAATATATTTCTTGACTATCATAGAGTGTGGACTTTCGATAAGTAACACATATTTTAACCATGCTATACTATGAGAGAGCCCAATTCATCGAAATTGTCGATGGTTTTCCTTGGATATTATAACTCCAAAGAATTTCACCACTATTCAACAACCTTTATAACCCTTTAATTATTCATATAACTATCATCCTTGGTCCATTGGGTAAATGAATGAATTTCCACCTTGAGATTGAGAGAGGCTATGAGGAAGGTGGGCAAGTGGAAGATGAAGTCTTCACACTTGTATCAAAGGATTGATAGTAGATGTATAGTTATGGTGGATCTCTATAGTGCTACAACATGTTGAGTCTAAGGTGTATATCTGGTGGTAGTCTTCACCCTTTCTATTTCATAGCCCATATTGAGGATGGCATTTTAGTAGATATGCAATACCTTAATTGTGGTCCCCGGTTCAATATTGTCTATGTACATGATGCATGTCTATAAGTGAACAAATGTAATTTGCAATCCAACATTGAATGTTAATAAAATACATCACCGACTATTAAAGAAAAGGGTAGAAGAAGGGGGGATATGACCCCACAAGAGGGGAAAGATAAGGGGGCTTAAGTAGGCCAAGAAAAATGATCTTAGAAAGTGATTTAACCCAAAGTCTTTGTAATATTAATTATGTATTTTGATTATTAATTATTTTTTATTTAATTAATCCTCAGGGGGTTAGTGCATGAAGGAGGTGTGTGGGCCTCCATAAGGATATATATGGCCCCTTCATGCCATGCAACTTAAGCTTTACCTTTTTTCCCATACAAGCGAACTATTAGTCAAGTCAAAGGAATTGGAAGAAAGTTTAAAAGTTGGGTGTTGTTCAAATTATTAGAGAGCATGAACTATCTAGAGTTGGAATTTACCCTATGAACTATCCTTCATTCAGGAAAATCGAGAGCATTATCCTTGATCAAACTTCCATGAGAATGTTGTAAATGACTTGCGAAAAACTACAACCACTAATTAAGTGAGGATTGTGGTTGTACAAAATGATAATGGTTTTCATTGAGGAAATCCACTACAACTGATAATTGCATGGAATCATAACAATGAGATTTCTTGGCCAGCCTATGTTGGAACCCTAAAGGGAAGCATGATAGCTTGAGGGAATGCTATGTAGAGAGGGGGATCCCATTCCTTGAGTTGTTTAGGATGATGGAGAAGAGGGTTGTGGATTGGGAATTGTTGTAGGTGTAATTATTGATTGTAAACTTAGGAATTGGGTTGAGAGAAGAGAAATTAGAGCCAAAAATAGGAAATTTTTTCCCATTTGGATTCATAGCCTCAACTCAGGAATGGCCTCTATTGTGGAGAGAGCCAATGCAATAGGGAGCCTATGGTTGGGTGGATCATCCCTCTTTTGCAATTAGTTGGTGGGTAATTTCCAAACAAATAAGTGTTTCTGAATGTACCTATGAATTGTGTTGAATTTATGTTGAATTATCATGGTTTCTGTTATGGTTTGAGTTAATTTCTAGTTTGTGTAGTTATATGCTCATGATTCTTAATTTGCATATTCATGGATGAAATTATTATAAAGTTGCATGGATGTTTTAATTTTGAAAATTGATTGTTAAATATTGTTGTAGCTCTA
Source organism: Picea engelmannii (assembly GCA_009831015.1). Taxonomy (NCBI): domain Eukaryota; kingdom Viridiplantae; phylum Streptophyta; class Pinopsida; order Pinales; family Pinaceae; genus Picea; species Picea engelmannii. Next base: position 168,184 of record ML786119.1, read on the forward strand.
TTTTCATTTTTGAATTATACTACTAGTCCATATAATTAATTTTGGTATCATAGACAAGAAGTTGTTGTGAATTTGGGTGGTTAAAAGAGCACCCCATATCCTCAAAGTGCACAGAGGGTATTGGGTACATTACAAAATGGTATTAGATTATTGGTTATAACATTGGGGCTATATGGGCCATAAATAATCTATATATGAAGAGTCGTAGTTGTTGACAAGTGTTTAAAAAAATTCTCCGAGAGAATAATTGGGGAAAATAGTGTTCGAATCTTGCAAAAGTTGAATTGAGTGTCGCAATTATAAAATTTGAAGGTTGTTAGAGTATTTGGGTAGCTTCTAGAGGCATAAATGAAGAAGTGCTTGAATTTCATATTTAGTTCTCTGAAAATTTTGGGAAAATGTAGTTTGTAGGCTAAGTATTTGACAAAATGTTCATGAGGAGAAAGGACTGTATAGAGCCATAATTTCTAGCTTAGAAGCCCAAATTGGGTATGGGTGTAGCTATTGAAAGGATAATTTATAGGGGAATAATGTTGATGGCTTAGATTTTGGAGAAATTCTTTAGAATGCTTTGGGACTTGAGAATAAAAAGAGACCTATAGCCTTAATAAACAAAACTTATCAAGTGCATATATTTTTCACGATTTAACAAAAAAATGTTACATACCTAGAATTGAGGTGTAACTAAAAGTTTTTCTTGTATGCACACTTTTTGAAGATTTAGTGCTCTATCAAGATAAGTTATGATCGGAATTAAAGAGTACCATTGAAGAGATAATATGGAGGATGGAAAAGATCCCCGTCGTCATGAATAAGAAGCTAGAGGCATGAATATCAGTGCAATAGATGAGGACATATAATCCAATGGTCACAAAGGAAGGAATAAGCCATTCAATCTTATAGAAACTATGATAAACTTGAAGATGGAGTTGGAAATTTGTAGAGATGATAATGAGAGAATGCTAATGGATCTAAGAGAATCAAATTTAGTTGAACACTCAACTAGTGAAAATCTTGAATCAATTGTAGAGGCAATGAAAGACCACGAACATATGAATAAACATATAACCATAAATATATCCTATCTTAAATCCTATGGAAATCATTACATCAATAAAACATATCTAACAAACTAAAGAGAGGAGGAAAGGAATTTACATTTCAATGGGATCCATACAACTCTCAAGACACACACAAGCACATTACAGTTGAGCTTCCTTCACCTTTATTATATAGTTTATAGGGATAGGATATCATATACCATGATGAATATGAGCCAAACTTTATTTATAAATTAGTGAGTTAATGAAGAACAATATGCCCAATGGTCTAATAATGCCTCATTGTGTATACCAAATGCCTTATCATAATAACAATTAGTACAATTGTAAATGTGGCCACTAGACAAACATTAATGACATTCTCACATTCCCTCTTAATGTTGATTAGAGGGATAACACACATTTGGAGGAAGATATCATTATGATTAACACACCATAATTGAGAATTCCTTGAAAATATCTGAGAATCATTTTAACTTCTTTCCAATGAATTTCATGAGGCATTTGCATGAACTTGGAAATCATACTAACAAAAAAGGATATATCAATCCTAATATGAGTCAAATAAATCAAACTAACAACAAGTTGACGATAGAGTGTGGAATCAACAAGAGGTGATTCACAATCAATTGTTAATTTGACTCCTGAATAAAATGGTGTTGGTGAAGGCTTACAATCACTCATGTGAAATCAAGCAAGAAAATACAAAGAATACTTAGGATTAGAAAGGAATATCCCATCAACCATATGCCAAACTTGAATACCCAGAAACTAATGTAAAAGGCCTAAGTATGTCATCTCAAAATTCTACTTTAGATCATTCTTCAATTCTTGGATTAATAAAATCTTGCTACCTTTAAGAATTACATCATCCACATAAAGAACAACCATGAGGACACCATATTGAAATAAATGAACATAAATATTTGAATAAAATCAACATCACTTGAAACCACTCTTTAAGTAATGGGTATCAATTTTCTCATATCAAGCCCTAGCTGTATGTTTAAGAGCATACAATGACTTGTGCAACTTGCACACCAAACTTGAAGTGTCATAAGTGATGAAAACATGTGGTTGTTGCATATAAATTTCTTCACGAAGATCACTATTTAATAAGGAACTCTTGACATCTATTTGGTGAATTTCCCATTGAAAATATGCATCAAGAGAAATAATTTCTCTTATGGTGTTCATTTTAGCAACTAGAGCAAAGGTTTTGGTGTAACCAATACCTTTTTTTTGTAGAAATCCGTTGGCTACTAATTGAGCCTTATGATTTTCAATATGTTCATTTGTAATTTTTTTCTTATAAACCCACTTACATCCAACAAGATTCTTACAACCGGGAGGAAGATGAACTAAATCCCAATTGTGATTCTTAATCAAAGAATCATATTCAGTAGCCATTTCTTTCTCCCATTTTGGCTTTCCTTTAGCCTTTGCATAAATGGAAGGATCATTTATGTCTAACACTTTTTCCATAAAAGTAAATTCTAATTTAGTCATGTGAGCATCAGATGGAAAACCAACATAAAAACTTGCAAATTCAAGTGTTTTACATGCCCAAACAAGAATAGAGTTAGTAGTATGATGAACAACACTAACATCTTCGGAAGATTTAGTTGGATAACTGGAATCAACAATAACGATATAAACTAGTACCTCTACATCACTTGAATAAGTATTTATAGATATAGGATCAACTAAAGACTTAGGTAAATTCAAGGCAACATGAGGTTTTGCAAAATCTAGTAGTATAGAGATTTCATGGAATTGTACATCTCTACAAATGATAACATATTGAATAGATGGATCAAATAACATGTATGTTTTAGAATCCTCACTATAACCAACAAATATTCCTTTATGAGATTTGGGATCCATCTTCTTCCACTTTTCATCAGGAATGAGCCCAACACTCACAATCAAATGCTTTGAAATTGCTAATGTTTGGTATTCTTCCACTCCACTTTTCTTTAGGAGTAACCTACAAAATTGCTTTAGTAGGAACCCTATTAAAATGTGATTTTCACAACAAATTGCTTCAACCCAAAATCTTTCCTTGAGACCTTTTGAGTCATAAGATACATCTATCCATTTCAATTAAAGTTCTATTTTTCCTTTTTGCAACCCCATTCCGTTGAGGTGTGTAAGGAACAATCCTATGTTGTTTAATGTCATGATTTGATAAATATGATGAAAATTCATTTTTAGAGTACTCCCTTGCATTATTAGTACGAAGATTCTTAATACATTTTCCAGATTCTTTTTCAACTAGGGATTTAAATTACTGAAACACAACAAATGATTCACTTTTATGTTTCAAGAAATATACCCAAGTTTTCCTACTGTAATCATCAATGAAAGTGATAAAGTAGAGATCACTTGATAAAGAGGGAGTCTCAAGAGGACCACATATATCACTATGAACCAACTGCAACTATTATTGGTCATGCTAAGCTTTATCTAATTTAAACTTTTCCATGTGATGCTTTCCGAGGACACAACTTCACAAACACCCTTAGTGGAAGAAATTGGAGGTAAGTCATGTACCATATTAGACAATAGCTACATTTTACCAAAGTTCAAGTGACCTAATATTTCATGCCATAACTTATTTTGTTCATCAACATCTGCAACATAAGAATAAAAAGGTTGTTTTCTAGATGAGGTGAAACCAATAAAATTAAACACACTAGCATCATGATCAATAGGGTCAGATGAAACATTTTTGAACCCATTGTTTAAGGAAGCATTACTAGTCATGTGACTAGAGGTACTTGAATCCAAAATCCATTTCGTATAACAAGAGATGGATTTAGTTGGCTAAATTGAATATGCATTAAGAGTACCATGTTGTTGTTGAGAGTGTTTCTTGTTGGATTTAGCAAGCTCATTGTGTAATATTCTAGATATAAAAAGTATGTAGAACAAAAATAAATAGCTAGAAATGGAAGATGAACAAAAATATAACCAGAGAAACACCACAATAAGACCAAAATGATGCCTGAATAATACCAGAAATAACACTTTGATTACTAAGAGCAATGTTCACTTGCCTCTCGAGGGGGAAACATCCAGCAGAGTAGAGATCTATTACAATAATATCCAAGACAAAAGTTCTCATACCCTCGACTCCTATTTATACTAAATATGTTTATCAAAAGAACCATCTAGAGGAAGATCTTTCTAGAAGAGGAAACTTCTATTAGGTCTTCTTACATTGGACTTATTCTTCCTTATTGCTAGGCCTTATTAATATTGACCTTTATTACATGGAAATATATTATTCTACCTATGTGAGGGGTTAGGTCCCTAACATGTCCTCCCCCTTAAAAACAACCTTGTCCTCAAGGCTTGAGATGGGGAAATTACAACAGAATGGTAGCTGGTTCACAAGTGGCATCTCCTGGAGTTGTATCTTTCCACTAGACTAACACTTCCTTGATGGTTCACTGACGCAGCCAATGCTCATGCTGGTTCAAAAATGATTGTGGTTGTAGCCAAATGGAGCCTTCTTCGTCCAACTCAGGAAGGTTTGTTTGAGTTTGGCACTTAGTTCCAATCACCTTCTTTAAGCAGGAAAAATGAAAAACATGATGGAGCTTAGAATGACTGGGAAAATCTAATTGATAGGCCACATGTCCCACACGCTTGAGAATGGTATAAGGACCATAAAATTTGGGCGTTAGTTTCTGACAATGGTCAGCCTTGAGGGAATTTTGCTTGTAAGGTTTCATTTGAATAAACACCTGATCCCCTTGCAAATTGACGTTCAGAGTGACCTTGATCTGCTTGTTGCTTCATGTGATTCTGGGCCATGACCAAATTCTCTTTGAGGGTACAAAGAATAGCCTCTCGAACTATAAGCGTTTGGTCAACCGCCTGGACCTTCGAGACACCTGGTAAATATGAGAGAACTGAAGATGGATTTTTCCCATATACTGCTTCGAAAGGAGTCATGCACGTAGATGTATGGTACTAAGTGTTGTACCACCCTTCAACTAGTGGTAACCATTGAGCCCACTGATTCTGCCTTTTCGATGCAAAACACCTCAAATATGTTTCCTAACTTTTGTTGACAACTTCAGTTTGACCATCAGATTGAGGATGATAAGTTGTGCTGAGATACAATTGGGTGCCTTGTAGCTTGAATAGTTCTTGAAAAAAATTGCTGGTGAAAGTTGGGTCGCGATAAAAAACGATAGAATGTGGCATGCCATGAAGCTTGAAGACCTGATCCATGAAAAATTGAGCCACAATGGATGCTGTAAATGGGTGTTGAAGAACACATAAATGAGCATACTTGGAAAGACGATAAACTACCACCATGATGACTGATTTATTGCCCGATTTAGGTAAGCCTACAACAAAATCCATAGAGATATCCCGCCAAATAGCAAGTGGAATCGGAAGTGGTTGTAGTGTTCCAGGAGATTGGACTTTTTTGCCCTTGTTGCATTGACACACATCACATTCAGCCACAAAATTACGAACGTCCTGTATCATACCCTCCCAGAAAAAAGAATGTTTGACCTGGTCATAGGTTTTGGTAAACCTAGAGTGCCCAGATGTGGGTGTAGCATGAAGCTCAAAAAGTACCGTGGATTTAAGTTTTGATTGTTTACTTAAATACAAACAACCTTTGTATTGAATCTCATCATTGAGCCAAGAGTACCCTGGGGAAATTGGAGAATTGTAATGCAATTGTTGTATCAGATGCAAACTTTTGGGATCATGTAGCCATTCCTGGTGAACATCTTGGAGCCAATATGGTACAATGAAAGAGAGAGAAAAAGCGGACCCTTCATCTTCATATTTTCTAGAAAGTGCATCAAAAACCACATTGTCTTTGCCTTTCTTGTAAATGATCTCATAATCATATCCAAAGAGCTTAGTCACCCATTTTTGTTGCTCGAGGGAGGAAAGGCATTGTTCCGGAAAATACTTGAGACTTTGATGACCTGTCTTAATTTGGAAGAATTTCCCCAATAGATAAGGGCGCCAAATATCCACGGCATGTAGAATAGACAACATTTCCTTTTCATATATTGATTTTCCCACATTTCTCTTGGAAAATTGTTTGCTGGTAAAGGCCAAAGGCCAACCCTCTTGCATAAGGACAACGCTAATTCCTTTCCTGGAAGCATCACATTCTAGGACAAAGGTCTTTGTGAAATTAGGAGGGGCCAGGAATGGAGTGGTGCACATGGCCATCTTCAAGGTTTGAAAATCTTGAGAAGCTATTGGAGTCCAAGTGAAATAATTATTTTTAAGGAGTGCAATGAGAGGTGCAGCAATATTTCCATAATTCTTAACAAACTTGCGATAATAACCTGTTAAACCTAGAAATCCCTGCAAGATTTTGAGAGTCTTTGGGTGAGGCCAATCTTGCATAGCTTCAATCTTTTTAGGATCCACCCTGACACCAACCTTGCCAACAATATGACCCAAGTACTCGACTTTCAAAGCACCAAAATCACATTTATATTGTTTGAGGAAAAGTTAGTGCTGAGAGAGTATATGGAGAACTCGATCCACATGAGCAAGATGGGTTGTCCAAGTTTTTTTGTAGATGAGAATATCATCAAATCAGACTAAGACAAAATGACAGAGAAAAGGACAAAAGACATGATTCATGAGGCTCTGGAAAGTGGAGGGAGCATTACACAAGCCAAAGGGCATGACCAAAAACTCATAGTGTCCCTCATGAGTTTTAAATGCAGTCTTAGGAATGTCTACCTATTTCATATGGATCTGGTGGTAGCCAGAACGAAGATCAAGTTTAGTAAAGAAATGGGGGCCACTTAATTCATCCAAGAGGTCATGAATGACATGAATGGGAAATTTGTCTTTAATGGTGAGTTTTTTGAGGGCGTGGAAGTCAAGACACATGCGCCAACAACTTTATTTCTTAAGGACCATGACTACATGAGAAGAGTAGGGGCTCGTACTAGGGAGGATAACACCTGCATTGAGTAGTTCTTGAACCATTTTATCAATTTCATTTTTGGGGGAAAATGGGTGATGATAGGGATAAATATTGGGAGGAAGGCTTCTTGGGACAAGGGGAATGAAATGATCATGAACACCATGGGAAGGAGGGAGTCCCTGGGGAGTGGAAAAAACCACTCGATGTTTAGAGAGGATGGATTGGAGATCTTGCAACATAGAGGGTGTCTCAGTTGCTTGTATGGCATGGATTTGGACAATAATGCTAGAATGACTTTTTTTGAGAATATTTTCTATGCGATGGGAACTAATGATCTCCGAGGAACCGACGATGATACCTTGGAACTTATATTTTTATCCCTCCTGGTCTAATTGCATGGTTAATTCATTAAAATCCACGAGAATGGGACCCAAAGTCCTTAGCCATTCTACACCCAACACAATGTCACAACCGCCCATGTCGATAGAAAACATATGAGATTTTAGGTGGTATTCACCAATTTGGAGACACACATTTTCACAATGCCCTCCATATTTCATGTACCCACCATTGGCAATCATGATTTGGAAATTATTGATTGCACATATATAACAATTAGTTTCTTGGGAAATGTGATGATGAATAAAATTATGGGTTCTTCCACTATCAACAAGAATGATGACCTTCCTATGCTTGATGTAACCAATTAGCTTCAGGGTTTGGGGAGCAGAGAAGCCAGTGAGAGCATTTAGGGAAATGACCGGTTCTACTTTGGGAGGGTCTGAGGGAGGGGTTATGTCAGTGGGTTCAGGTGACACAGAAACAAGGGTAGCCTCAACATCCTCTTCTGAAACATCCTTCGAGATGGCCATAAAAATATTTTGTTCCTTACACTTGTGTCCCGAAAAATATTTGTCATCACAATTATAACAAAATCCTTTGAGTTGGCGTTCAACCATTTTTAGCCCTGGTGAATTTTTGTATTTTTAGTGGAGTAGAAGGAGGAGTGGGAGTTAATGGTTTAGTGCAAGGAATAAAGGAGGGTTTTATGTTTTGAGAAGAGACAACCTGTTGTGATTCCTTAGATATTTTAGTAGCATCCACCCAACTATGAGGCCAAGCCATGAGGACATGAGAAAAAATATCCTACTTGAGGCCACTGATAAAACATTCTCGGAAAAAAGCATCAGACATGCCCTCTGTACGAAAATCCAGTCTCTCAAAAGAAGCTATAAAGTCTTTCATGGTGTTGGATTGTTTCAACTTTGTCAAACGACCTAAATGGTTGGTGTTAGTGTCAAAGATTTCATAATTTTTTTGATGATGGACCACACTGGTTTGGTTTGAAACGTCAAAAATCAAAAACCTATGCGATGAATCCGAAAGAACTTTCTGATTTCATAAATATCTGCCACAAAGTGTGTCCAAGCCACATACCCTTGGCGGGATTTTTTTCTCCATTGACACCATTGCCAATGTTCTTGATCTAGATGGAGAAAACCATACCGGAGTTTGGCCAACTCATCCGTAATGCCATACAAAGAGAAATATTGTTCCATTTGAGTTACCCAACCAATGGGATCCGATCCATCAAATTTGTTCACATCCACACGCGAAGGCATAGGTCACGCTGAAAGTGACGAGGCTAAAAATTATGGGAATGAGAGGAAGTTTCACCTTCAATATGCAAAGGTGGGTCAGATAAGGGAAGATCTGTAGGGTTATGCAGCTTGGCACAAATCATCGTAGCGATAGATTAAAAATTGGTAGTAATGTCTTGTTTGAGATCTTGTTTGAGTTCCGCGATTGAGGCATTGATGGAGGAATGCATATTTTTCTTGATGGTGGCAATATTGGCACGAATCTATCACAATTCTTGTTGGGTTTCTGTGAAATTAGAGTGCAAGGTAGTGAAGCGAGCTTCCAAGTCTTGGCTACGGGTATGGGCCATGATGACGAGGGAACACGAAAAGGTGTGGGTGGGACCACACATAAAATGGGTTATGGGTGAAGTGTATCAAAATGATCAGGGCAACGAGTGGAATCCAATGGGGTAAATCCCAAATAAGGGTGTTGGAAGGGGGTCAGGTCCACAAGATTTATTTATTTTTATTTTTATTTATTTATTTTTTTTATCTGAAAAATGATAGGTATGACTGTGATAACGGAGAAGGAATAAATCCAACAGAAAAGGTCTAAAATAATGGTTCCAATAGGATCCAGACTTTATTTTTTACTCCTGCGAAGTTATACTCCAATCTGAAGAATACTGCAGTGATAAAATGCCCAAATGATTAACAGGAAGAAATGTGTAGTAATTTCACAACTCAAATGCAGGAGACACAGTTGCGCCACAATAGGTCTTGTATGTTCTGTTTTTGTTTCCGTCCCAAGGGTTAGGTATTCAAGGGTTCTACAGACAAGGGTTTTCCCTATGCTATAGCTCTCTGATATATGTGCATGGTCCAATAGTAGTACTCGGCCCAATATCTCAGGGCACCAACTAAGGAGGCTAGATCGTGCCCTTAGCCGTACTACCCGACTACCCAGGTACTAGAGAGTATCTTCCTGAGTGTTGTTCTCGGTGGAACTATAACAGTCAAGCGACCGATCAGTTTATCTATGGAGGGATTTAGGATATCTAGGTCAATCTGTATACAGGTGTTGTCTGATGCGCTACCACTCGAAGGGGTACCAACATGGGTTGCAAGGGTGGCCAACAGATGTGCACTTAAGTGCCACTTGTATTTCCTGCGTGTATGAATCCCCGACTGTGGGTTTATGCGTGTGATGCAGATCTCTGTAGCTTAAAGACGTTGAAATATGTCTCTACCCTGAAAAAAATTAACCCACAATTTTCTACCGAGGAAGGTGCTCTGATACCACTTGTAATATTCCAGATATAAAAAGTATGCAGAACAAAAATAAATATCTAGAAATGGAAGATGAACACCAATATAACCATAACAACACCACAATAAGACCAAAATGATGCCAGAATAATACCAGAAAGAACACTTTAATTATTGAGAGAAATGTTCTCTTGCATCTTCGAGGGGGAAACCTCCAGTAGAGAAAAGATCTATTACAATAATATCCAAGAAAAAAGTTCTCATACCCTCAACTCCTATTTATACTAAACATGTCTATCAAAAGAACCATCTAGAGGAAGATCCTTCTAGAAGCGGAAGCTTCTATTAGGTCTTCTTACATTGGAATTATTCTTCCTTATTTCTAGGCCTTATTAATATTGACCTTTATTACATTGAAATATATTATTCTACCTACGTGAGGGGTTAGGTCCCTAACACATTGTGCCTCTTAAAGAAATTCTTTTTAGCATGAATGGTCTTTCCACAATACTTACATGGTTTCCACTCTTTCTATAGGCTCTACATGGTTTCCACTCTTTCCTCTTTGAAGCACCTACATTAGAATCATTAGGAACCTCGTTTGAAGTACTAGGAACATTAGGTTTAGTGTCCTTTCTATGACCTTTGTAAGGATTCTTATTGCCATGAGAAAAGTGTGAATTCCCAACAACAATTTGACTTGATGACAATAGAATATAGATATAATAGAATAGAGATATGATGCAATTTATTCACTACTAGAATAATGAGTGTTGTTTAATTGTTCTTATAATTGAAACCACAACTATTCAGTTTCTCATTAACTCTTGAGTTCTAAAAGAAATTTCTTAATCCTTTCAAAATCCTTAGGATCTAGTTCATGTATTTTCTTTTCTAGATAATAAACATAAACATCATCATTTTTTTCATACATTAATCTTCCATACCTCTACATGATCATATTTATATTCAATGTGTACCTATAGGTTGTTTGATATAGACCAATAAGACCTCTTTCGTGTTCACAACGTTCTTCCCATACAACCACATCTTTTGCATCTGCTAGTTTCTTGATTCCACCATTAACAATCTGCCATAGATTGTTACCCACAAAAACATCAATCATATTACATTTCCAAATAGTATAGTTAGAACCAATTAATTCAAGAACATGAACCACCTTGGAAGTCATTATGATGCTATACAATCAATTGATAGAACGATGCAAAATTACTTTGAAATCTGACCGCAAATATGGATTGTGTGTGAAAAGTTGAGCAACTTCAAAAAAAATCACTCAAAACCAAGTTAGCATGAGCAAATTATGATAGTTTGAAGTTCCTAAAACGAGGATGACGCCTACATGTTTGACAAAACTGTAAATTTTGATAGACTGAAACATAGAATTATGAAAAAATAATTGCACCATTATATAGTAAACACAAAAACGAACTCATAAAAAAAAATTGCAGTACAAATGACCACATGGATTGCAATATCTAGCCGTTGCAAAATCATCTTTAGTTTCTAGATGCCAATCCCCATGGGTTGTGTTAAATAACACTACAAGACATTGGTAGATGCTGTAAAAATATGAGTTATGTTTTTTACCTTTGAGATACAATTGACCATATAAATAAATAATGTTATTATTTATATATTTAGTTTTTCAAGCCATGTGAGCTAAGTTGGAATAAATCATGATGTAAGTATATTGTAAATATTCCTAGTATGGAGTCTAAGAATGACGTGTTTTAGACTTAGTGGTATGATTTTAAGTTATTTTTCTAGTTTTACATGTTAATTCAACATGAAAAGTTATTATACTACAAAATTAGAATAAAATAAGTCTATAGGTCTCTTTTACACTACAAGACGTTGGTAGATGCTATAGGTCTCTTTTTCTTCTCAAGTCCCAAAGAATTCTAAAGAATTTCTCCAAAATATAAGCCATCAACATTATTCCCCTCTAAATTATCCTTTCAATAGCTACACCCATACCCAATTTGGGCTTCTAAGCTAGAAATTATGGCTCTATACAGTCCTTTCTCCTCATGGACATTTTGTCAAACACTGAGCCTACAAACTGCATTTTCCCAAAATTTTCAGAGAACTAAATTTGAAATTCAAACACTTTTTCATTTATGCCTCCATAAGCTACCCAAATACCCTAACAACCTTCCAATTTTATAATTGCAACACCCAATTCAACTTTTGCAAGCTTCAAACACTATTTTCCCCAATTATTCTCACGGAGAAATTTGTTAAACACTTGTCAACAACTATGACTCTTCATATATAGATGACTTCTGGCCCATATAGCCCCAATGTTATAACCAATAATCTAATACCATTTTGTAATGTACCCAATATCCTCTGTGCACTTTGAGGATATGGGGTGCTCTTTTAACCATCCAAATTCACACCAACTTCTTGTCTATGATACCAAAATTAATTATATGGACTAGTTGTATAATTCAAAAATGAAAATAAAGATACAACAATATTTAACCATCAATTTTCAAACTTAAAACATGCATGCAACTTTATAATAATTTCATCCATGAATATGCAAATTAAGAATCATGAGCATAGAACTACACGAACTAGAAATTAACTCAAACCATAACAAAAACCATGATAATTCAACATTAATTCAACACAATTCATAGGTACATTTAGAAACACTTCTTTGTTTGGAAATTACCCACCAACTAATTGCAAAAGAGGGATGATCCACTGAACCATAGGCTCCCTATTGCATTGGATCTCTCCACAATAAAGTCCATTCTTGAGTTGAGGCTATGAATCCACAAGGGAATTTTTTTCCTATTTTTGGCTCTAATTTCTCTTCTCTCAACCCAATTCCTAAGTTTACAATCAATAATTACACCTACAACAATTCCCAATCCACAACCCTCTTCTCTATCATCCTACACAACTAAAGGAATGGGATCCCCCTCTCTACTTAACAGTCCCTCAATCTATCCCTCTTCCCTCTAGGGTTCCAACATAGGTTGGCCACAAAATATCATTGTTGTGATTCCATGCAATTATCAACTGTAGTGGTTTTCCTCAATGACAACCATTATCATTCTATAAAACCACAATCCTGACTTAATTAGTGGTTGTAGTTTTTTGCAAGTCATTTACAAAATGCTCATGGAAGTTTGATCAAGGACAAATCTCTCGATTTTCTTGAATGAAGGATAAGTCATAGGGTAAATTCCAACTCTTGATAGTTCATGCTCTCTAATAATTTGAACAACACCAAAATTTTAAACTTTCTTCCAATTCCTTTGACCTAACTAATAGTTCGTTTGCATGGGAAAAAGGTAAATATTAAGTTGCATGGCATGAAGGGGCCATGTATATACTTATGGAGGCCCACATACCTCCTTCATGTGCTAACCCCCTAAGGATTAATTAAATATAAATTAATTAATAATCAAAATACATAATTAATATTACAAAGACTTTGGGTTAAATCACTTACTAAGATCGTTTTTCTTGGCCTACTTAATCCCCCTTATATTTCCCCTCTTGTGGGTTCATAGCCCCCCTTCTTCTACCCTTCTCTTTAACAGTCGATGATGTATTTTATTAACATTAAATGTTGGATTACAAATTACATTTGTTTTGTTATAGCCATTCATCATGTACATAGACAATATTGAATTGGGGATCATAATTAAGGTATTGCATATCTTTTAAAATGCCATCCCCAAGATGGGCTATGAAATAGAAAGGGTGAAGACTACCACCAAATATCCACCTTAGCCTCAACATGTTGTATCACTATAGAGATCCATCGTAACTATACATATACTATCAATCCTTTGAAACAAGTGCGAAGACTTCATCTGCCACTTGCCCACCTTCCTCATAGCCTCTCTCAATATCAAGGTTGGAAATTCATTCATTTACCCAATGGACCAAGGATGATAGTTATATGAATAGTGCAAGGGTTGGAAAGGTTGTCAAATAGTGGTGAAATTCTTTGGAGTTCTAATAGCCAAGGAAAACCATCTACAATTTTGATGAATTGGGCTCTCTCATAGTATAGCATGGTTAAAATATACGTTACTTATCAAAACTCCACACTCTATGATAGTCAAGAAATATATTAACAAGGTATGGGAATTAATTTAGCATAAGGAGGATAAAAAAAAGTTTATATCATAAGGGAAACATAACATCACTGAGAAACATGGATGCTAAAATGAAGGAATAACTTCTCTTTTTATAGGGAAAAAGGGTAATGATGGAGAACTATTCAAATTGGGAAAACTCAAGGGATGAATGAATTGCATATCAGTAATCTAAAATATATCATCAACACTTAAATACAAATATAGGAATATTTATAATGTTTCATTAAATTAAACTAAAATAGACCATGGATTCTTTTTGTTGCACACTATGGAAAAATTATGTCATTAGCTTACTTTTTAGTTTTTTTTTTGCTCCCTTTTAATTTTTTTAGTGATTTTTTAATTTTTTATTTATTAAAACTCTATTCTATTTCACAAGATAATGCTAAACTTGTGTTATTTCACAAGTCGACACTAAATTCGACATTCCTTGTACCAAATTTCACACTCGGATTTCCTAAGTAAATAAATAAAAGCCAGATAAACTTTTCAAAAAAATAAAAAGAAAGCTCAAGGGATAAGAATAAGCCACTTGTTTTAATCATCACAAGTGTGAGGATATTTCTATTATTTTAATTAAAATTTCTTCTTTTCCCTAGAAAAAACCTCAAACCCTACTCTCTCATGTTTTTTTCTTTTTCTCTTCCCTTCTCCTCCCTTCTCATTTCTCACTTTGGGTTTCCTCTCTTAGGGTTTCATCCTCATGGAGGTTATGATTTTAATTTTATGGATGAACCTCCATGAGGAAAGTAATGGATCCTCCCTTCCCTTCTCTTCCTTTATTAATTTTCTAATGATTTATTGGTGTTTTGTTGTTGTATGTTTAGAGTTTCATGGACAAACCTTCATGATGAAGGTAATGGATTTTCCCTTCCCCTTTCTTCCTTCCTTTATCTTTTACTTTTCTTTTACTTTATTGATTTGCTAATATTTATTGTTCTTTTGTTGTTGCAGGTTTAAGATTCCATACATGAAGGCGAGGGTTTTATGGAGAAAAATCAATGAGGTAGGTAATGGATTCTTTCTTCCAATCTCCTCCTTCCTTCATATTTTACTTTATTTTTCCTTTATTGATTCGTTAATGCTTACTGTTGCTTTGTTGTAGGTTTAATGGAGAAAGAAAGGAAAAAAATGGCATCCTAGGGGGTTTGTTTAATGCACATATTTAGTTCATGAGAATTGCTTAAAGAAGACCCTCGCATTCATCTAAGGAAATATGAATTCAAATCTTGGCACCCATCTATCTATGATTACTTATTTTTCATTTAGGATTAAATGTTGCTATTTATCTCAAATCTGTATTATTGCATACATATGTTAGGCTAGTTTCAATTCAAATATGCCCTTTTGATGGCATATTTTTGTTGAAATGTAGTTCAAGTAGAGTTTTTTCATTTTGGCAAGTGATATTGAATTTTATCTCAACATTCCCTTACCATTTTTCATCCATGTTTTCATTTTTTTACTTATATTTTCATGAATTTTTGTTTGCACTAGGTTAGTCTACTTTCAATTAAGATCTACACATTTAATGACAATTTTTTGCAAGAGTGCAACTCAAGTAGAGATCTTTCCTTTTGGCAAGTGATTTGGGTTCAATTCCCAACATTTGCTTACCACTTTTTGTTTTTTGTTTTTCATTTTTTTAACAATTTCCATTTTTATTTTCAGAAATTTGTATTTACATATAGTTGACACTAAACCCGACATTAAATCCAATGGTAAAGTCGGTAGTAAACAAGTAAAAAAATTTAATGTTAACTTATGCATCAAGAAAATGATTTAGCTTGAAAAAATGCACTACAATTTAGTGTTAAACCTAATGTTAATGATATGTTTTGTTGTAGTGACATATGCCCACTTGAAGACAAATGGAGGAACATTAGGAGTGCTTCAGTAATTCAGCAACTATAAGGATAAAAGTTGTGATTTTTTTTTGTCACATATACCCACTTGACGACAAATGGAAGAATATTAGAAGTGCTCTACTAATTCAACAACGATGGAAGAAATTCATAGATACATTTGATATAGATTATGTCTAATTTTTCCATCTCCTATCTTCCCTCTTATTGGTTCATAGCCCCCTTGTGCTTCTAGCATCCTTTACCACATGTACATTTTATTTTATTCTAATTTTGTAGTATAATAACTTTGCATGTTGAATTGACATGTCAAACTAGAAAAGTAACTAAAAATCATACCACTAAGTCTAAAACACGTCATTCTTAGACTCCATACTAAGAATATTTACAATATACTTATATCATGATTTATTCCAACTTAGCTCACATGAATTGAAAAACTAAATAAATAAATAATAACATTATTTATTTATATGGTCAATTGTGTCTCAATCAGACATCAAAAAAGAAGGTATGGACAAGACGGTTTGAAGGATAGCTTAGGAATATTAAGCCACCAATATTTGATGGTGAAAACAAGATCGAAGAGGATGTTGAAGCCTGATTTCTAGGGATAAGAACATATTTTTAGTTACATAATTACCCATCCAATTTGGAAGCCAAAATTGTTATACATAATTTGCAAGGAAAAACCTCTATGTGGTGGGACCAACTAAGGAAAGTGAAGCATATTAATGAGAGGAGGATATCTTGGAATCAATTTAATAAGTACTTCCAACATAATTAAATCTTTTATCACCACTATGACAAGAATATGTAGTAATTCTTTGAGCTCAAACTAAGGAATATGACCATGGAAGCATATGAGAAGAAGTTTTTGGAGCTACTGAGATGTGTTGACTATATTAAAAATGAGAAGGTGAAGATACAAAGGTTTTTAAGTGGGTTTCATGCATTCTTTAGAGATTAAATTCAATTTGATGAGAGTAAGAATCTTGAAGGGACAATTAGGAAGGCCAAATACTTGTATGACCAAAGCAAAGGCAGAGGGTAATTTCAAAGGAGGAGGTCATGGAGACGTTGGATGATAAGGGGGAGTTGTCAAGAAAAAAAGAACATGTATGAAGTGATGATTGAACCATCTTTGTGGCAAGTTGTATGTATGTTTGGAATAGTTGCAGGTCATAAATCAACAACTTATGTGTAAAGAATATGAAGGAAATAATCAATTTTCACTCACCTGGAAATTTCTAATGGAGGAATAAAGCATTCCATATAATGAAATTGTCTTATAATACCGAGTTGACATTGGTTGAGATTAATACAATGGAATGAAGAACAAATTCTAGAGTTAGATTAAGATTATGCCAACTAGAAATAAGGGCATGGGATGCCATAAGATAGATGATCAAGCTAATAGAAGATATTGCATTATCGTGGTAAATGAATCCAACAATGAAAGTGAATTGTTGGATGAGATTGAGGGTAGGGAATGTTGAGTGAATTTTGAGTGGACAAGGGCAGAAAATCAAAGCAGTACATAACAATTGTAGTTAATTCTAGAGTGGAAGTTGTTAATTTTTGATCTATTATTAGGTTTCTTTTCAATTTACTAGATAATAATAGCATAGGTAGGATCACTGAGAGAAACACAATCACAGGATACACAAAATTTATCTTGGGAAACCCTCATGGGGGAGAAAACCCAACAAAAACTTCCTTAATAAAGATAACCAATACAATTCCAAGACAATAAACCCAAACACTAGAGAATATCCAACACTGAGCAATGCGCCTCTCTCTTCCTTCTTCTCCCAACTGCAACTACCAAACTTGTGCACTTGATGAGCGAATGAGTGAGTGATCAAATGAGGCACTATCTTACTTTATTTATACAAAATGGCATGTACTGGAAAGGTGTCTCTTCACTGGGCAGGGCCGACTTGTCTTCTTAGTGGTTAAAACCACTTTAATTGGGATTGAGGCTGACTTATTAATTTACATGATATAATTAGGGTTTGACCAATCCACAAAAGGGGATTGATCTATTTAATAATGACTCAATAATAAATAGAATACTCTTTGTAGTTACAATATTTCAACACTCCCCCTTAACAAGAAGGTTATTCTACAGACACAACTCAATACAACATCATCAGGAGAGAGAGAGGGAAGCAACATCAACAACATCTGGAACATTGAATGGAATATCTATAAATCATCGGAATTTTTTCTCATCATCATCATTCACATCATGGAGATGGAGTAGCATCATCATCCTCATCAACATGAGGCTAAAGTAACATCATCATCATCTTTGGCATGAGGCTAAAGTAACATCATCATATTCTTTAGCACGAGGCTAAAGTAACATCATCATATTCTTTAGCATGAGGCTAAAGTAATATCATCAACATATTTAGCATGAGGCTAAAGTAACATCACCATATTCAACATGAAAGATGTAATAACATCATCATCATCGACAACAAGAAGGTTGAAATAACATCATCATCATCATCATCTTCAATAAGAAGCTGAAGTGGCATCATAATCATCATATTCAACAAGAAGTTGAAGTGGCATCATCATCATCATCTTCAACAAGAAGTTGAAGTGGCATCATCATCATCTGCATCAACATGGATTAGTATAACACTAATACATAATCATCATCAATAACAAAAAAAGGATGATACAACATCAACACCAACAATATCACAATACGAAGGTTGGAGCATTATAAACATCAACACTAGGCTGGAAATCTTCAACATGAAGCTCACATCTCAACAACATCAGCACAAAGCTGGAAATATTCATCACAAGGATGGAATCACAACAACATTATCACAAAGCTGGAAATATTCATCATGAGGATGGCATCAACAACATCGACATGAAGCTGGAAATGTTCAACACGAGGATGGCATCAACAAAATCACCACAAAGCTAGAAATATTCAACACAAGGATGGCATCAAAAACATCTTATGGTACATTGACAGATCCAAAGGATCTTCCCAGGAATCAAAATATTCCCTAGGATATAAAATCCTAATGAAGCTACCACTACTGACCAAAGCTAGCATATACATGCACAAGTACTTTGACATCCCGTCCTTCCGGACCTTCAGGATCTGTCCAGGGATGATTAATCCCCTAGGATATAAAATCCTAACTGAGCTACCCGCTATTGTTCAGGATACCATAATATCATCATCTCTACTTCCCCTTTCGAGGGAGGTCGTTTTGGACTATACCAAACTTGTCTCGAAAGTATTTAAACTTTACACGAGACATAGGTTTGGTATACAACCTGCTCATATGTGCCAACATATTGGAGCTTTAAATCTCCCCTCTGCATCATATCATGAATGAAGTGATACCAAATCTCTATGTGATTCGACTCATCATGAAACACATCATATTTATACAACTCTGGTTATCACATAGGATCACAATGGCTTTCATCTCAAGATAAAATAGATCTATCAACAACATCCGAATCCATATGACTTCACAACTGGTGGAACATGCAACAATATATTCCGCTTATGCCATGTTGGGAGAAATGATGGATTGATTCCTGCTCTGCCATGAGATCATGTCTGACCCTAGACTAAAACAACATCTTGAAGTGCTCTTTCTGTCAGAGACACTTCCAACTCAATCTGAATCAGTATATCTATACTATCTGAAGTCATGATATCTAGTATAACAAATACCAAAATCCAACGTACCCTTAAGGTATATCATCATATGTTTTGAAACAACAATGTGAACACGTATGGGTTCTACTAGATACCGACTCAAGGAAAAACATATATCTGGCCTGGTATTCACCAGATACATCACCGAACCAATTATTTGTCTGTAAAGAGTAGCATCAATCAATTTTGATGAGGTATCTACCATGAGCATCGAATTCGTTTCCATGAGTGTGTACATGGATTTACATTTCAACATATCAAACCTCTTCATTTTAACCACATGCTTCCCTTGGTTAAGGAATATCTTCTTTGTGCTCTTCCAAACTTCAAGACCTAAGAGATAATGTATTAGGTATTCCATCAAACTCTGTAGCGATCTTCTTTTTCAATCTGTGATGATATTTTCTTCATCTTGTCAAGAATACCTTATATACGTATAGTAGAAACAATATAAATGGCTCATCATTCATAACCTTGAAGTAAAGGTTAGAATCAACTTTACTCTTGGTAAGGCCCAAGCTCTTCAGGAAACTGTCAATTCTTCCATATCAATCTCTAGGAGCTTGCTTCAACCTATACAGATCCTTCTTCAACTTGCAGACCTGATTCTTTCTATCTTCAACTTCAAACCAAATTTTCACATTACGTTGTACCAATCTAGTACACTTGCTCAACTGCAACTCAATCTGCACAATCATGTTCTAGCTCTATGTGCTCTCTGCAAAGAACTACCCGTCTCACTACCTGAGAGTATGTCCTCTCCCTTTTCTGCAACTGTTCTTTCTGGAATTGGGAATCTACACCTGCAACTTCTCTAAGGCTGAGAATGACTGCTTTATTCTCATTGTGGCTGCTGAAATCTGAGAGTAGCTCCTCTTATTCTATCACGACAAAAACTTCATACGAAACTGAGAGTGGCTCAATAAATGATAATGAAGGTAGCTCTTCTTCTTTCATGGAGGTAACTCTATCTTTAATCATAGTCATGTCTTCATGACCCAACTAATGTAATGCACCAACTGCCACTCAATTTTAAATATGGGGATTTCCCCCCTGCATCTCATACTCCAGATAATGATTTAAACAGATCAAGCATGTTGCATATGTACAAAGCCAGATGTGAATACATCAGGATTTGCACATATGCAACATGATTGATCTGTTTAAATCATTATTGGAAGTCAATACTGACTTCTCTTCTAGTATCACGAAAGAATCCATATCCTAGTCTTTCTGACTGGCTTCCTTCCCTGTCACTGAAACAAGGGAATCTTCCCAGGAGATTTCATATCTCCTAGAAGGTTTTGAAGCTACGATCTAGTCTTCTCATGGCATATGTATCCTAGTCCTGGAAGTTGTCTCTTCATCTGATTCTTTCTGAGATCACGATTACTCTCGATTTATTTTGAGTCTACAAGGAATTCATCATCTTTTATAGGGTATACTTGGTGTTGGATATCAAGTCTAAATATGAAAAGATGAGTTAGACTTCAAGTGAATTATGCTTCCTGTCAAGATGGCTTCATTATCTTTTGAACAAGTCTACTTGTGAGTTCTTTTTCTAATGTTCGATCATCTTTAGAGCCTTTTTATCCTTACAATCAATCTCCATATGAGATACTCTGGATCTCAAAGGATAGATTCTTCTTAATATTCTTTGGTACATGAATGTGTATGGTCATGTACATAGTCTTCTTCATGTCTCATATATTCTGTTGCATTCTTCAACCTTCACTATAGCTTCCTCAGGGTTATTACCTGTGACCTGAAACAAGGTCAACAAAACAACAAGAAAGCATAATACTCTTTTGATAATAGTAAATAAAACAATATCATGAATAATCGTCATAGTAGCTCGTTTAGAGCTATCACTTGTGACCCGTTTGAAACAAAGATCAAAAAATAAATACAATATGAAATGAGGGCAACACTCTCATAGTGTTGTGAGAAAACATTCCTCCATGGTAACCTTGAACCAACACAAGAAGTTTCTCCTAGAGGAGATGTTAGTTGTATCTGGTAAATGATTACCTTAAGCATTTATCTCAATATGCTCACATGCTACCAAGTATAATACTTTTCAAAGACTACTACCTCAACTCTAGTGTTTACTTATAAAGGGTTAGTTATCAACTGTGTCATGTGCAACTTTGAATCTTATCAACTTAATTAATCAAACCTGGAACCTGGAGTCTTTTCCTCAAGAATGAGTGTGTTGCTTTTCTTCCAAGTCTCCTTCACTCAAGATGGCAAGTTATTTCTTCAATATGTCTTCTATACTAAGACAATATGCTATCTTGAAAAAAAGTTGGGTTAGATAATAAACTCTATGATCTCAAATTTAATCCATCTAATACCTTGACTTTAATTTTCACCAAAGGTTAGTATGATGGTCATAGCTTCAACATGCAACCTAGATCAAAATAATGTCATATCAAATAGATGCATATCAGAATAATCAAACCTGGGTTGAATTATTCCTCTAACTGTGTTGGATCTTGAGATCCTTATGGATTTATGGCAAGAGATCCCTTCTTCTGCAAATACCCTTTAAATATTAACAGTTTAAACATATGTGAATACATACCTCTGATAGTATTTGCAGGTAGTGGCACCATCTGGCAACAACGATAATAACTACCAACTCTTAAAAACTTCAAGGGTGATTGCAATTGGTACTACAACTGATACATCAACTGAAACTGCAACTGCAATTGATACTCCAACTGATTCTGAAACTGCAACTGCAACTACAACTTAGGGTTTTATGAGGAAACCCTAATTTTTCAAAATTCAAATTTTGAAATTCTGATCCAAGGGCTAGATGCGCTGAGCTGAGGCGAGTGAGATGGTGCAGTCAAATTTGTGAAAATCCAAATTTTACCCCTTGAAACTGAGGTTACAGAAATATGGACTGATACTTCTGGTATTGGTTCTGGTTTCTTGGTTTTCTGGTACTTCTAGTTTTCTGATTTTCTGATTCCAGTCAAAACTAGGGTTTGACTTTTTGGAGGCTTTGTCCATTGAAAAGGTGCACTCAAGGTGCCAAAGAGTTCCCTAGGCTAGGGTTAAGAGATGGTTTTTAGGATGATATTCCTCTTCAACAAAAGCCCTAATTTTCTTCTATGACAACAATGACGTTTTTCTTTATCCAGTGAAAGATGATCACTGAGAGAAACACAATCACAAGATACACAACATTTATCTTGGGAAACCCTCATGGGGGAGAAAACCCAACAAAAACTTCCTTAATATAGATAGCCAATACAATGTGACACAGACCCCCTCTCCCCCCTCGGGGTTGCTCGACCTCCCGGTCTAGGATTGTCAATGACTGAGCTGAATTATCTCTTCGGGCGCCTGCTGGAACCCAAAACTACTTTACACATGCCCCTTTTCTTGCTAAGGTGTAGGTCCTATGAAACCCGCGGGCTCCTGCTAAGCCCTTGTTCTCTTTGAAAATTGAATAACATGCGCTAGCTCCAAATGTTAGGCCCCTTCCTTCATATGACCCCGGGCTATGACTTGGGGATAACCTCAAAAGGTGCTTCGGAGCTTCGGGCTTCGGGTGTTTTCACTTCACCACTCACCAACTCTTTCGGACTCCGAACTGACGAAGTCCAACTTTTGTGAGAGGGATCGACGGTCCCTGCTCCTTGCACAAATCAACGACCCACAATGATTTTGAGCTTCTGCACTTCAGAAAATTCCAAACAACCACCACGCGAATCCTCCAGAGTGACAAACCTCCGAAGTACGCGATCCGTAGACACCTGTCCAATTTCGATGGATGGGTTGGATGGATTTCGATGCTCTGACCTTCAGGAGTTCTGGCTCCAACAACTTCACTTTCTCGTGGAGTGACTTTCCTCTGGACTCCATGATCTAACACCACATTCCTCCTGGCAATCGACAACCATGATCTACTCCGCTCTTCGGAGCTTCAAGAAATCCTCACTCCTGTGCACCTTCAAAGGACTTAGGGCTCGTGCAATTTACCTGGATCCAATGATTGTTGGTCCTCAGTGCTCAAATCCAATAGCTAGGATCTGTCCCTCCCCTGCGTGCTCCACCTGATGTCTAGATGTAGATCGAATGATGCATATATCTTCTTGTAGCTTATCTGACGGATGTTGTTGATCCTCCTCCCAAGCTTCGGGACTTGGAATAAGTCTATCTCCACTCACTATTTTCTCTATTTCTTATGATATTTTGAACTTGAACAAGTTCACCTCTACGCACTCCTTGCACTCGACTAAGTCTTCAGACAACTTTCTTTCAACACTTCGTCTGAGTGTTGGCCTGGTGCATGCCTTGCACAAGTCTTCCTCCAGAGTGTTCAACAACTCTATTTCACCTTGAGCTTTAACTGCTCAGAACTCAAAGGTCCCTATCCCTTTTGTTCTAGAAGGGATATATGTGCCCTCTTGGAAAATTTTTCTCAAACACTTCTTGCTGAGCTTATAAAGTATTTAGTTACTCTGTGAGTGTCTTATCTTTGATTCTCCTCTTCTTAGAACTTGAAATAGATTTCACTTGTGCACACTTGCACCTACTCAATGACCTCCTGGCAAAGCTCAACATAATCTTCAATGATTATGTTTCTCTATGCTTCTTCTGCACAGTCTCTTCTCCAAGGTATTCAGAAACCTTGAGGCTCCTCTCTTAGTCCGTAAACTATTTTGGTGTTCCCTCCTCGCATGTTCTCCTCTGACTCAAAAGAGTTCAGATGCACACTCCTTGTGCTGGCCATAGAGTTTTGAATACTTTGTCGTGCACTCCTTTCACAACCTAAAGAGCCCAGAACAAATCCAAAAAACTCTCAAACTGATAGTGAGTTTATATATTATTTTTGTAGAAGAAATCTAACACATACATCCATAACATATACTCATAACACATAGATAACATTCATAAAACACACATAAACACATAAAGAATCATATGCAGGAAAAACTATTTTTTTTTTTATTAACATGAATGTATGAGTAAAATATGTGCAGGTTGGACTGTAACAAAGTCTCAACTCTCTCCTCTCCTCTCTTCTCTACCTTCTACTGCCTCTCCTGGGCATGCGTTACCATCCTCACAAAAGGGTCTCCTTGAGCCTTTTTCTCCAACTCACCTAACCTCACGAGTTACATTGAATTACATTCAATGGCCATCTAGTCCGAATCAGATCTAGATCTCCCCTATTGTCTTCCATTTAAGGCGACCTTATCTACAACCTGTACATAGGCATGGCTTGGCTCTCCTCAAGACTTACATCATTTACTTGCATTAATACATTTTAAATTTAAAGTTCGAGGGAAAAATGAGAGGGTTGGCTCTTCTCTCCTCCTTGTATGCACGTTGATGAGTTGGAATGTTGGTGTGCTGCTGAGGTGGCATGATTCTCTTGCATCATACTCCACTGTTGGAAAAATCATGAGATCCTGCTCATGAGCTCCTCTGTCCCATTGTTGAAATCCCCCTGGATCCCAAACTCTCCTTTGGAGTTGTCCACCTGCTCCATTGCTTTGTTGTTGTTGTTGTTGCTTCCCTGCTGCTATGGTAGGCTCTCCTTTGTTCAGCTTCCCCTTTCTGATTGCTTCTGTTGTTGACCTCACCATCAATGTTCTTCTATCCTCTATCACCCTGTCCTGCTGCTCTGTTGGTTGATTCTCCTTATGCAGTCTTCTCTGATGCACTTCCTCCTTATCAATGGGTAGATAATATTGATCTCCCATGTTGTTTTCTCCATATCATGTGGCATTATCTTTCCACCCTGCTGTAGACTCCAATTCTACAGTCTCACCACTAAAATACTTCTCAACTTCCCCCTCTGGCTGATTGACTTATGTTAGTTCCTCTGCTGGTTCAAATCTAGCCTCCTCCAGCTTCTCCTCATGCCGGTATGCTCCTCCACCTGTTTCCAACTTGACCTATTGGATATGCCTACTATGCATATTTACCCTTTTTTCTAGGGCTTCTAGCTCCTCATACAGATCAACAAAGTATATGTTGTATGCTTCCTCTCCTGCTACAGACTCCAGCGCTACAGTCATCTCCTATTCAGCTCCCTGGACGAAAATTTTGAGAAATTCTATTGAATGTTATTCTTCTTCTATTGGGGAAGATGTTAGTACATGCTCCTTCTCCTCCATGATAGTAACAACTAGTTGTCCTTCCTCTGCTACTACTGCACTCTTATAATGTGCATTGGAATCCACTAGGCTGATTGGTAGGAATATAATGATTCCTCCAATGATCAGGCTATACCTATGATCCTTCTCCATCAACACTCTTTGCTGATATGAACCCTTAACACATTTCATGAGACTTTCATACAGTCTCATCTCTTCCCCCTTGCCCACCTGGAAACTTGGGGTTTCCTCTCTTCCCACTTGGAAGCTCATGAGATCAACTGACCTCTCTGGATTTCCCACTTGGCAATCTAAAATTTCATCACTAAACACCTGGTAGTCACTGAGATCAATCACTAATATCCTTCCATTTCCCATCTGGCAACTTGAAAGTTCATCTCCACCCTCTTGGAAGTTCATGAGATACTTGACTGATCCCTTCTCCTCATCATCATTGAGGCATTTTCCAATTTCTGGCTCACAAATGTGAACCACTTCCTCTATGTCTCTGAGGATTTGAACATGCCTCAACCACCTTCTCAACAGTTGTTGTTGTCTTCTGGCCAAAACATTTTGGACATGCCATTTTTCCTTTCTGTTCAGAGGCGATTTGTACCTCCAACGTACCTTTGCCTCCTGTTGCATCTTCAATGCTATCCTGTCGAGCTCCAAATGTCTTGAAGAATTAAATTCATTGGAAGCACCAAATTCCTTTGTTTTCCAGCTGCAACTAGAAGGAGGCTCCAACCCCCTAGTTTCTCAGGATACAACCTGAGGGAAGCTCCAACTCCCCAATTCTCTGGCTACAACCAGAAGGAGGCTACAACCCCCTATGTTCTAGAGCTACAACTGGAAGGTGGCTACAATCACCTGTCCTTGCCCTGTCCAACCGCCCTGACGTATAAGTAGAATAATGAAACCACTGTCACATTATCACTGTGAGATATACCACTGTACAACCGTATCAACCTGTACCACTGACCTTCATCCAACCTGTACAACTTCTCTATAATCAATCTGTACCTGAACTGAACATGTATTAACAAAAATACAACAGGTACGTGACCTATAGTGCTGCAACACGCGTATGTATGCGCCCTATCTGTTATGCAGCCCATGTATGTAGGCGACCAAACTGTTATGCAACTTGTGTATGCCTTCTGAAAACTAGGGTTTCCTTTCTCTTGAAAACTTCTGACCCTCTGTAACTTCTTTCACATATATCTGTAACTTGTCAATGTATCCAGACTGTATATGTACCCTGTGCTCACATCCTCTTTACCCAAAAATCTCTATATATATCTCTCTATTCATGTTCCATATAAATGTCTAAAATCATAAACAGGTATAATATCCCTCACATGATCCAGACATCAAACCCTCTCTGGTATTCAACCTCTCAATACATCAACCACTTCACAAATAGAAGCTCTCAACCATGTACCATAAAAACTCTTAGCTATATGCCAAGAAATACAAGATGTGCCACAACTCTAACAAGACGTATCAATGATAAATTATACCAACACTGTATTTCTATAGTTATGACTTATACAAAAGTTCCCATGCAGCCACTAGTCTCTCTAGGGAGAATTCTCAAATCTCCATAACCATTTCTCATGCATACATCAAAATCCAACTATTCGTAAAAATAAGACATACCTTTTGAACCAATGGATAGATCTGATGTATCTCAGCATTATAGACCTTCCTGGAAGTTTGATCTCAGAATATATAACTTCTGCATCTTCATCCTTCAAGTTTCCATGTATTTACCAACATCTACGCACCCTAATACACTGCCAACCTGCATACGTAGGCACCCTAATACACTGTCATCCCACGTACTATACACACCCTAATACACTGTCAGCTCGCATACGCATCAGAAACTGGTTTTTTTGTATTCGTCGTAATTCTGAAACTTTCATCGTGAACCCTTCGTACTACCTCAGACTTTCGCAACTTCAGATGTATCAATGAGTACTTGAAATAATCCGTACACAACAAAAGATATTCAATGTGTTCAAGTGTGATTAAAATAAGAGAGCCTTTCCTCTTATTTATAATTTCATGTAGCATCCCACTTTCCTTATTTTAGGGATTTCTCCATTAAATTTATTATTTAAATGATTTCTTTTGCAAACACTTCAACTTTATGGGGCTTCTAGATGACTCATAAGGGTCCTCCAACTTCACATGGCCATAACTCTCTAACCGTGAGGAGTTATGTGATGTTCCACATACCACCGGAAATGGCATGACAAGCACTATCTATCTAGGATAGTTTCACTGACAAATTCACTGACTTTTATCTCATTATTCCACAATTAAGCATGGGTTCTCTTACTCCACAAAGCGTCTTCCCGTGAGGGCTTTCACCATAAGGGGACCACTTTGGAGTTCATCCATATTTACTTAGCATCTAACATACATCAATGCACTAAGCATTTCAACTTATACCACATTTCAATTTAAATAAATATGAATATATATAAATAATAAGAAACAAGTGATGGTGGAGGTCCGGGGTTCGAATCCCATGGACTCCAATATATTTTTAAACAAACAACCAAATTACGGTGCCACATGGCAGCCCATGCCTGGGCCACGTGGAACCACCCCATTTGCCAACTAAATGCCATGTGTCGAAACATGATTCATCCACATCTTCCAACTGCCAACTCAGCACTAAAACATCATCTCTTTCCATTTCACCTCTGCCATGTCAGTGTTTCCACGTGTCAGGTCGTACACCTACCACATCATCATGGACGGACTGTAAAGTCAACATTTTTTTTTCCTGTTTGGAAAATTGAACAAATCGTGATATCTCACTCATCCGATGTCCGTTTGACTCCGTTCGAAGTGTGTTGGGTTTGTGATGATGAGGCCTATGCACTCATTTGTTTTGAAGTGATTCCAAGTACTTTCATTTTTGGGCTAAAATTTGACCCCTGGTCCAGATTCTGATCATCAATTAAGTTGGGGGGGATAAGAGTCAATCTAGTGTGAACCTCCTATCCCATTTTCGATAATGAATGAAATAAAGTTGTTGAAGATCATAACTATACACCCTATTTTTTAAAATTCCATGATTAGAAGAGAATGTTTTTTTGCCTCGTACACGATGTTACTTTGAAAGACATGTTGCAGATTATCCAAACCTAATACAAATCATTACTATGACATCATATATCACCTTAAATAAACATCATTTCACCTTACAAATCCTTCGTGTATACCTCAAGCCTCATTGTAAATCGCATCCCACTTTGAGTTTCTTATCCCATTGATACAAATAATTACTCTGCCATCATGTTTCACCTTACAAATCCTTCATTGTATACCTCAATCCTTGTAAATCTCATCCCACTTCGAATTTGAATGAACCCTTATTTTCTTGTGTCGTTTTAAAATGCATAACTGGTTGTGGAAGAGATGGGAGGACCGCTAGTTCGAAGTCAGACCAACAATAGAGTGAATTTGTATGAGTATGAGGGGGTTGTAGAAATATTTAGGGAGTCTGGATGGTTAGATTACTTAATGCGTCTTTGGGGGTTCAATGAAAGTGTTGCTTTAGAATTTGCAATGACACTACAAAACTAGACTGCAACAGTCCGAGGAATAAAAATTCCAATCATTGTACCGATTATAGCAAAAGTTACAGGATTTCCTGAAGATGGAGAGTTATGGTTTTAGAGATGAATTTCCTTTGTAGCATCGAGGGAAGAGTTTACAAGAGGAACTAGCGAGGAATTGGTCAGGAGTGATAAGAGTGTCTTAAGGAGTTCTTTGATCTAACCATGGAGGCATGTAGCATATATTGTCCAAAAATATTTTACATGTGAAGGGAGGTTAAAACTATTTTTTGGGTACCATTTTCGGCTTCTGATTCATCTTAAACATCATCGGTATGTGAATGTCCCTTATTTCCTCTTTCATTCACTGCAATTAATGAGTAATAAAGATAAAGGAAGTCCTAGGCCAGAGAATAGTGTCACAAATCATGGCCTTATTAAACTAATTATGATGGAAGCTTTAATGAACACCAAATGGAATTGGATAACCCTCATAGAGGGTATTGATGAAGAACTGGAAGAGACATAAAATGTAGATGGAGAAATTAAAAATATAGAGCACAATGATAATCCTTTTGAGAAAATTCATGACAAAGTTGGTCCCTCTCGGCCTAGGAGAAAGTTACAAATAATGAAAAAGGGAACTGTTGAGAATCCTTCTCAAAGGAGGATGAATAAAAGATGATCATATAAAAGAAGTGAGGAAGAGATATCAGAAGAGGAAATTATGCAGGAGGAAGATCAAATAGAGTATAGCCCTAAAAAAGAGGAAATTTCTCCCATACATCAAAAGAAACAATCAATATTTCTTGATAAAAAGCCTCAAGTTTCCTTTTCACACTATAGGAAATTGTTTCAAACAACGAAGTAGTTAAATAGAAAATGGTCCATGGAAAATCACAAGTTAAAGTAGGAAATTAAAGAACTTAAGGAGACATTAGAGGACCAATAGAAGAAGGAAGGATTGCAGTATTTCCTAGAATCTACCGAGGGCAAGTCAAATCAAGAGGAAGATCAAGAGAAGCATACAATAGCAATAGAAGTTGGCATAGAAGAAGATCCATTTGAACTCGGTGAAGAAACTGATGATAGGGAACAAAGGGTGAAGGAATTAGAAGCACAGGTTGAATACTTCAAGAGACATACAGACATATTGACCCGAGAGCGTGAAGTTGCAGCTCCCCAAAGAGAATATGATCAGATGTAGATAAATGAATTGGTTTTATAGATTCATAAACTTAATAAGGACATCCAAAGATTGAATTTAGATAAGCACTGCATGCTCCACCTGGCCCAAACCATAAGGTCTTAATCTCAACCATCTCATGTCTATGCCACTTATTTAAGATGGCAGGTCTTTTCATTGTCAATTAAATCCTTGGCACATGATCGTATGTGCTAAATAAATGATATTGATCAATTCATGATGATGTATAAGACCTGTGATGAAGAAGACACAAACATACTTTATGAAGCATATATACATAATCTGGTTGTACCAAATGTCAGTGTATGGGATCCAAACTCGTTGGTGGGTGATGTGAAACCGAGGGCTTTTGTTTCCTATATGAATTTCCAAGTGAAGTGGAATCAATCTATTTCTTTCTTGGAAAATAAGGAGAATGTAGAAGGCTTGTTACTTAGGCCTAAACCCTGCCCTAAGATCTTGTGTGAGAAAAAAAGATAAAAATTGGAATACCCAGAGTTTGTCTCCATTTTTAATGTCAACCAAACAAATACCTTATCTACTTGTGAGATGTGGACAGATCTTAATCAGTTAGTGACTATCCTAGATATACATGGCATGAATTTTTATCTATATTCTGACCAACTCAGGAGAGATACATTATCTATTGAAGTCTTTCAGAGGGCTTTGGATAGGTTGCCAAGGTATATTGACTGTGTCAAAATCTTGGAGGTCCATTGGATAGGTATGGTGTTTTCTTATCCCATATTGTGGGTAGATACATAAGGGGATGAGGAGTCTGGATATTGGGATGAAATGGTTGAACAACTTGGGTTGAGAAAAGAAGAAGAAGAACATGGACAACCTATGAAAGATTGGAGCAAGACTTATCAGCTTGTTCAACCTCCAGTAAACAATGATCTAGATTCATTTGGGTAAGTTGCAGAAGGGACCTGCAATTCTTTATTTGGGGGGAGTGTTGGGTGAGAGAATTAGCATGTTTTGAAGACATTATTTTATACATTCTTCCCTCTTTTTTGTGTCCTTTTTACCTTAGCCATCACCTTGCTTTATCAATTATGGTACTCTTGATGATTTGTGTTTCATTTCACTCTAACGAGCTAGTTGGATAATGTTTAGAGTTAAATATGCCTAGTCTAACCTTTTCCTTGAAGTTGACTGCAAGTCTTAAAGCTTTATTTGGCATTTTTCAATATCGGGGTGCATATCCTAGCATTTGAAAGATTGAGTTGCAAATCCTTCGCTTTCGTTGGTTAGGATATTTTGGTCGATCTAGTGAATGATCCAAGAACATGGATCGGTCAATATTGAGTCCAGGATGAATTTAGTATGATGGATTTAGTGGTTAACACACTACAACTAATCTTTCCATGAAGGGTATGTTGTTCCTCTAAAAAGGATCAGTCGACTACTTGGGAAGCTCATGTGTGACATTTATGATTAAATGTAACCGTGTGATCTCTTGAGTTTGTCTTCATTCCCAAATGAGAATCGATGACCCATTATGTGGTCATTGATTCCTCTTTCTCTTAATATTATAAATACCCTTGTTTTCCTGAAGGAGGGGAGATCGATCAGTGAAAACTAGAGATTGTTGTAGTTGATGTAACCAAACTTTGAACAATTTCTATATGAATTCTAAGAACTCGTTGATTTCATCTATGTGTTGATCATTGTGAAGTTTATGACTGTCCTAGAGGGTTAGGGTCCACTCACCTGAATAGCACTTTGTGTATTAAGTATTTCAATAGTATTTTGTGTGATTATTATATTGTGTTTTGTGATCTCCTATTATTCAATGTGCAGACTATTTTATTTGTAATCTCTGACATCATAATAGCAATTCAAATCAATTGTTTATGATAAGTGTGTTAAACAGGAGTGTGCAACACACATTGGTTTTTATAAACACCATTTATGAAGCTACCTAAGGTCATCCTAACTTACATGCAGTCCTAATCATTCTCTAACAAGGAGAGTAAGGTACGTAAGGCTTTAGGCAAGCTTGTATGATCATCATGGAGGAACATAAATGTCTCCATCCTAGAACCAATTGAATACAACATTCATATTATGTTTGGTTTCAATATTCTTCTTTTATTGTTGTCCTATTTATGTTTTTACTACTGTAATTGGCCTTTAATAATTCAGTCTTTTGACTTGTGATGTGAAGGAGCTCATGGATTGGTAGAACATGAGTGTGAACATTGGAAAAATGCATGCTTGTGGGCATGGTGCACATGTCACTATGCTTCCCAGAGCTACCAAATTGCTTCATAAACACAAAGATAAACTCCAGGTGCTTTTCATGTATGTATGTTTGGATTGTAGTGTGGTATGTTAATGAAATAAACCAGATGGAAGCATGGAAGTGATAAATCGTTCAAAATTTGAAACTGAAGGATGCTCTTCATGTTAAAAATTTATATTTACACCTTTTTTATTTGGAAAATAGTGGGACTAAGTGATCTTATATGCCTTTTGAATTGCATGAAGTTGATAATTTTTTGGGGAAAAATGGTTTTTTGAATAACATTATGAAGGTTTTTTGGGATTCATGATTATCACCAGTGAGATCTTTGATGTTAATGCATCATGATTGATTTTGTCTTTGTTTAGTTGTAGGAATCCTTGTTTTGGCTTTAGCCTGAAGGTATTAGCAATATTTTGTGTAGAGTTCACATTTAATTTTCTTGTTCCTCATAACAGTGTCGGTTACATGAGCTGGAAAACAAGCGGAGAATATCAGTGACATGTACTACTTATAAATTGTTATTCGGTATCCTCTACTTATATCGAGTAATGGGCTTGTTAGTAGGAACAATGATTGCTAGATGGGATGAATCGGTAATAGAAAACTTGATGTTATAGTGGTAGTGTTTTATATTATGTGTTAAAACAATAATGATGTTATTATTGACTTTAAATTTGCAAGGCCCTGGTCTATATTATGTAAATAGTGAAGGAGGAAGACTTAAGGGAACATGTTTTTCTATTGGATCTAGTTCACCATATGCTTATGGTGTCCTGGACAGTGGGTAAGGTTTGCTAGCAATTTTTAAAGTCTTTCTCAACTTCTATTGTTTGAAGTTGACTTTGTACTAACTTTTTCTTGTCTTATGATCACAAACATAGGTATCATTGGGATATGCTAGTGGAAGAAGGTACAGAACTAGCTCGCCGGTCTATACACCATGCAACAATTCATGATGGTGTTAGTGGGGGTAATGAATTTTCCTTATTTCAGTGTAC
Organism: Picea engelmannii; assembly: GCA_009831015.1. NCBI lineage: Eukaryota > Viridiplantae > Streptophyta > Pinopsida > Pinales > Pinaceae > Picea > Picea engelmannii. The sequence continues at coordinate 201,928 of ML786119.1, forward strand.
TATGTGGGTCCTGAAGGTTGTAATAATTTGTTTGGCGATGATGTGGGTGAACTTCATTATAAATACTATCCAGCCACAAAAAATGTCAAATCAAAACAACAATATGCTATGTCAAAGAGGTTGAATCATATGGCACATTTGATGGTGTTTTCATTGGTGGACTTGGACACATGGCATTAAGAGTAAAAAAAAAAAATCAACATATATGCTCTATTTATTTACTAGAGTTTATACAGTTCATCTCTTCAAGGCCTATCACAAGGACTCCACCCTTCCCCTTTTCCATACATATCTAAATCTTTTATGTGAATATCATCGTCAGCATATTCATCCCTAACATGTAATTGCGTACAGATTGTATAGAGAGATCTAGGCAAAGAAAGGTAGATCTATCCTGGGGAATTGTGTAAGACTGTTGACAGCTTCTTGAGGGATGCTAAACCATTTGTGTACTTTTTGTTTATCATTAATAATCTTCCATTCTCTTCTTTTTATGCATTTTTTTTTTCTGAGTTATGTTAGTGTACATGGATTACTCTTCGTGAACATACTTGTCCGCATAAATCTTCTATGCAAAGTTACGAATTGGTTAGAAACTTGGAACATATCATTCTACATTGTACAATATTATTACTTAAAACACAATTAGTGAATCTTGGTTATTTATTTTTATTTTTGAGATGACCAGATGCTTAGTTTATCTTCTTATTATTTTCATTACAAATAGTTGAATGTACATGTGTGTTGAAGTGGACATATGCATATGGATATTATCTTCTAGAACATGAGCATGCTAAAATACAATTCTTTGAGTACTTGCACGGTAAGTTTCTTATTTCATTTGTATCCAGTATTGGTGTAGTAATTCTTTGATGCGTGTACTATCTATGTAACATCCCGCTCTTGCACGCATTGAGCACACTTATTCTTTGAGGACACTTGCGTGCAAGTGATCCAATTCATTATACGATTGGATCTTTTGATTATGATTATGAGATATTGTGGATTTGATGATATGTTGTTTTTGTTGTATTTACATCGATGCATGATATTGATTGGGTTATCATAAGTGTGCAGGATTCTGGATGTTAGAGGATGTCTATGGCATCGATGGATCTCCTTGGACTCCAGATCGAGTAAGGGAGTGTATTGTTATGGTTTGACTGTTTTTTATATTACATATGTGACGTAAAACCAGATATTATGATGTTGATTGTTATAGCTGACATGTTTCATTGATGGGTGCAGGTTGACGATAGCTTGCCAACCAGACTCACATTTGGAGTAAAGGAGTCACACACGACAACCAAATACATTGAGGGAGAGGTGTGGCAGAAACCCTGTGACAACCTACTAGCACTCCCGTCGTGACTCGAATTGTAGGTTAAAGATTACCTAGTTCAAGAATACCCACGATGTCATGAGGGTAGACTGTGACAGTCGCTCACGATGATTCTAAGGGGCACACAATAAGGCATATTCCTTATTCCTTAGATTCCCTTAGTCTCCCACAAGATCACTTGACGAAGTATTGACTCCAGAGGTTTGACATTTCCAAATTCAGTTAAGAGGCGAGTGGCACCCTTGGAGCACATTGTGCGTCTTGAAGGGCACATCGCACAAATAAAACAAGAATGCAAGCGAGTGGCACCCTTGGAGCACGTAGTGCGTCTTGAAGGACACGTCGTGATTTTAAGTCGGGTAAGTTAATAAACCTAGTACATAGAAAACTATGCCTCCTTAGGACCTAGTCGACCTTAAAATAGATGATGGTATGAGTAAAGTTTAATAACTAATTGTTCCCTTAAAAACTGTCGCCCATCCTAGTGAAATTAAAACCTAGGTCTAAGTAGAACATGTGATCAAAGAAAAACTAAATAGACATGTAATAGGAAGGGGGTAAAGAAAATTAAAACACTATCTATTAAAGTAAAAATTATAATGGAGGATTAAATAATTAAAAGGGTAAATGGTTTTTTTCATCTAAACTTGCTAATTTTGAACTTAATTAAAAATAAAAAGGGAAACTTAATGAAAAGGGAAACTTAAAGAAAAAGGGAAACTTAAAGAAAAGGTGGAACTTAAAAGAAAAAGGGGAATGTCTAACTTAGTAGGGAATCTAGCCTTTGGAACTTTCTATTTGTGAACTCAACTAGGCTTTAAGTAAAACATAAGTCATTTAAGAAATGTAAGGGAATAAAAGGACCCCGGGGAGCGTTTTTAGAAATGCTTTTAGGTGGGTGAGGGAAATAGGAAAATTTAATTAATTAATAAATTGATTTTCTGGTGCAACTAGGAGATTGGGTGACATGTGTACGGGGGAGGTTTATCCTAATTAAATTTAATAAAAAGAATCAAATGAGGGTTTTGGAAAGTAATCACTAAGAAAACTATATAAAAAGGATGGTGGAGGAGGAGGATGGATCACGTCTGGTATGCGTAAGGTTACGGTGTCAAAATTTTATCTTGACTGAATTTCTCTTGTGGGAGTTGGGATACCCAGCTCAGACAACAAGTGGTAGCTCGACCTTGCGAGGCAAAATGAGAAGATAGCATTCTATGGTATTATGTGTGTGGCCTCTTTTCATCCTGGGGGGCTCATGGGGAAGAAGAGTACCCCTAACGTTGGTTGGGAGGTATCGGTGAGGTATTAGCGGTTGGCAAGCAGAAGTTGGATGAAGCGCAAGCGCGTGACAACGGCTTCAGAATATTCGCCTTCGATTACGGTAATTTTATGTGCATTTAATTTCATCTAAATTTGTGGAATTTGGTGTTTAAGATATGTTTTACTTCTGCGTTTAATTTAGTCGAAATTGTGGAAATTTGGTGTTTAATTTCTTCTTAACTTCTGCATTTAAATTTGTTTAAAGTTGTGAAATTATTCGTTAATGTCGTCTAAACGTCTATGTTAATTTGTTTAAAGTTGTGAAATTATGCGTTAATGTCATCTAAACGTCTATGTTTAAATTTGTTGAATTTATGTGAAGCTCTGTGTTTTAGAAAAAGGGGCTCTCTCTACGTCTTTCTCCTTTACAACTACCCCCTTTGCGCCCTTCCCTGTTGAGGGAACTTTACTTCATCCTTAGGCCTGCTTGAGATATACCATCTAGTGTCGGGAATGAATTTACAATCGATGGTTCCAATTTAACTTAGAAAATAAACTAATCGATGTTTCCAATTTAAAATCTAATTGAAATGAATTTACAACTCAGACGCATTTAAAGGACAATTATGTGGATTGTTGTTAGGTTTAATTTATTTCGGTTGCATTCCTAAAAAAAAATGAATGTTAAATTTTGGAGGCATTTATATTTGAGAATTAATTTAGTTAAACTCTATTACAGTCTATGATTCACTCCAGATTAATTCCTTTCAGATACATTGGAAAATGGATGGTATGACTCAATTGCTTTAAGATGTGCCCTTAAATTATATTTGTATATTCGTAAAGGGTTGATTTAAATTTTGTTGTAAGGGGTTGATTATTAAGTTATTTTGGTAAAAGGGACTTCATGTTTTTAATGGTTCTCATACTGATCTACCTTATTGAGTGATAGGTTTTAATTATAATCATGACTTAACTAAGTTTTTTTTTTCACATTCACTAAATTTGTTAATAATTCAGGAGAGCTTATATTGTAGTTTGCGTGCAAATAATAAATACGGATTGGGTATGTTACGCCACCCAAAGATAAAGTAAGTAGATGTGGGATTGTTGAAGAAGCTTATTTTACCTCACTCGAGTTCCTTATATTCTTCAAGTTAGGGTGAAGATTTTATTATTTAGTTGACCTTGCACTCAGAAAACAATGTGGATTAATGATGGATTAAGAATTGCTGACCTCTTGTGCCCTTTGACAAGTTGATTACTCTCGAGCCCTTAGAAAAATGTCGACATATGAATGATTCAGTTAATAAGATCGATTGTGCGCATTGACTTATAAAGCAATGTATGAAGTTATATAGTGGGGTTCTCGCGTGTAACACCCCGGGTTTTGAACCCCCATTTTTAAATAATGTATGGTTACAATGCTGAGAGGCCAATGTGCCTAAGAAATGTAATGTTTTGATCATTATTATTAATAAACGGATCGTTGGTTGCTAGACAAATAAGGAATAGAGTTATAGGGGGGTATGATTCCACAAGAGATGGGGCTTGAGGGGCTAAATGTTATTTCCTATTCTATTTACCCTTTTTGTCTAAGGGAGGGGATCAGTTATGAGAGCTTCTTAGGGAAGGCCAAGAGGTTCTTGATTCCCTACAAAGTACTTAAACCGCCCCTGGACTATTGGGGGGGTTGGTTGATATCTCATTCGCTCCTTCATCTGTTTATGCATTCACTCGTTCATTCATTCACTCCTTCATGTCCTTACCTATCAGTCATGGAACCATCCTCATCTGGGTCTTGGCTTGGCAAAGGGAAACAAACTATCAAATATTAGCCACGATTTTATTGGTTGTAGTGGTCATTGGTGTAATCCAACCATGACTTGATGTTTGCATGTCTGAGATGCGTTTCCCTATGTCTAGCATTGTTCACAGTTGTGAGTCTTGAGAATTCCAGCATTGAGATTCTGGACCAGTTGCGTTGTAGCCAAAAATAAGGAGAAGGATTTCTTGAGAGATTGTGTGGCAGAGAAGGGTGGAGGTCCATTCTCTTGGGTGGTGCAGGCTAGGTAGAAGAGAGATGGGTACTTGGATTGTTGTGAGTGTTGGGAGATCCTGTGAGATCTTGAGTGTTGACTGGTTTGGGAAGCCAAGTAACACTCTAGAACCATCCTTGTGGATTCATATCCCTGGCTCGGGGGTGACATTGTTGTTGAGATTTGGAGTAGTAGTGTCTACGGTTGGGTGGAACATCCTTGATATGCAGCTAGTTGGTGTCATCTTTTATAAATATAAGTACTCTCTGTTATGTTATTATTCATCTGTACATGAATGTATTATGTTGTGTATATATCTTATAATTTAATTAAATATTTAGACTATGCATGCTTACTGGTTATTGTTGTGCATGTCATCAAATATTTTCTTTTATGCATCCTGTTTAATTTAAAAGGTATCAGTAAGAGAAAGAAGTCTTTGGGTGGGCTTGAAGGTGGCATACCTCAGCCTGTGGGTGGTTGGGGTGTGTTACAGATTGGTATCAGATCTTCTAGTTGAAACATAGAGCTAGTATGGGTTTGGTCTGTTGGTCAGAGTCTCATGGTGGGGATCAAATTCTGATTGTGAAGTTGAAAATCTCAATAGGAATGGTGTTGAAAAATCTATGCAGGAGTTAGAGCATCATAGATCCTTTGTAAGGGTTTGAAGGATCATGACCGTCCCCTTCGAATTCGGGAGTGATCGCCATCGTGGGATCCAGAAACATCTGGGGATCATCGGATCGGAGGGAAAGTGAATAAGGGTCATCCGATGAAATCGAAGAAAAGGTTAGGTCACAACTGTCAGATCTCATTGGAGAGAGATATTGACGACAACACAACATTGCGGGGAACCAAGTTGCACGAGAGTTAATTCCCCAAGGCAGTCCCGCAATCCAAAACATGACTTCACCAAGGGGTTATGTGTCAGCATCAAAAGAATTGCGGGGCGAAAGGTGGGTTACTCCAAACCACCGATGCGTTAATGTCATCTAAACGTCTGTGTTTAAATTATGCATGGTGTATTGTGGTGTATTGATGTAACTCTTATACTATTGTTCATTTCTCATTGGATATAATTGAATGGTTTGAGTATAAGTTGAAAAAGGTTTTAAATTGTACTTGATACTGATTCACCCCCCTCTCAGTATCAACATGGAAAACACCCAGAAATGTGTCAAAAGTGAGATATTTTATGGGATTAGTTGGCTACTACAAAAGGTTCATAGTAGGGTTCTCTAAGATTACATATGGTATCAGAGCGAGGTTCAACCCTGCAACTGTGGATATCCACACCTTCCACTGAATTAATCCCTTGATTTTTACTCGGTGCTAGTTGAATTATTAACCTGTCCTTGCAGTAATCATGGTTAAAGGATGTTGTAGAGATTCGTGAAATGGTGTCAGGGGAGGAGGTGTGACACCTCCAGTAGCACCCGCGTCAGAGGGGTACAAACCCTAAGGAGAATAACAAGTCTTGAGCATGAGAGGATTGTCGCGCAGGATGTGTTGGGTCGTATAGGGTCCTTCAAGGGAAATGTCAGAGCCCTTGACTAACCTTTTGTACTGAGATAAATCCAGGGAACCTGTACCCCTAAGGGTCCACAACATGCCCCAGCCGGTACTGGTAGCTCCCACGAAAAACTCGAGAGGGTTAAGTTCCTGAGTCCACGAGTGTCATGGAAGGCTCAGTTGCCGAGGCATGGCTGGAGAGAGAGGTGATGTGCTTCGCGCTTCACGATTTTGACCTCCAGCATGAAGGTCCACATAGGAGGTCTTCAGCTAAAGGGGAGTGCTCTTATATGGATGAAGATGCTCTTACCTCAACTAAACATGGTCATCAAAGCCATGTTAGGGGAACGTTCAAGGAACGGTTCCGGGAGAAGTGATTGTTCAGAAGAATTATTTGAGCATCATCTCAATGAGCTCCGTGCCTTACAATAGGGTAGTCGTACGGTGCCAGAGTATGAGTCCAGATTATTTTTTGGAGCTACTTTGGTATGCCCCGCATCAGAACGCGGAGAAGATACGGTCAAAAGGTTCATTTTCAGCCTTAAATCCAACTTTCGTGCAAAGGTAAGGATCTTAACGCCTCGAACGTTGCACAACGCAGTTCAGTTGGCCTCTTAGCCGAGAATAATTTGACCGTGAGAGTCTAGGCACAACTCTTACAAGACCATTTGGACTTACAACTTCTGGTGCACAGCAGCATCAAACATCATCCAACCCAAACCTCTTGGTATCAAGATACGTCTATAGGACCCTTGTTCATGACACCTTGACGATAGGTTCCTTAGTAGACGTCTCCCTACAGGGGACCACCACATCTGTGGAAAACCCACTAGTAGTCGTCATTTAGGCTTGTCAGCTGAACAAACCAGGATCTTAGGTTGGTGGGCCAAAAGCTTCTATTTCGAGGCCAGGAGTATTGGACCGTAGGTGGGTGATGTACATGTGGAGAGTCACCTTACCAGCAAGACTATTAGGTTGAAAGGGCCAGAGCGGTCAAGTCAACAGGACACACTACCATGGTGGAGATGGGAAAGGCCCATAGAATTCATGACAACGATAAATATTGCTAGGCCGAGCACTAGTCCACTGTGCTCGAGGCATCAAGTGCCATCTCCAAATGAACTTTAGTATTTGTTACGCCTCGGTGCTATGAAGAGATATAATTCTAGTACCGCGCTGAAGGAAATTAGATAAGGGCCTTCCACAGGACGAGTTTAGATTCGTCGATGTGACTTCAGGTACTGACCGGAGGGTTGGAGGAAGGAGTATGAACTATCGCTTTAACCTGGGGATAGTGTAATGAACTCCGACCTACGTCATGATCGTAAGATCTTATGTCGACATGGTCAGTATGGACTGGTGGGAATCGTATGATGCGATACTCAACGGTAAGATGAGGCGGTTGAGTTGGACTGATGATGAAGGACAAAGAAGTGTGATTGTGGGAAGAAAACGGGAGTATCCCCGAAGTTCATTTCTTCCCTGTAGCTACAAGATATCACACAGAAGGATGCAATTTATATGCATACTTAGTGTCGAACGTCAATGGCGTGGCAAAAGGATTAGAAGAACTCTTGAAGATCCGAAGTGATTCACATGCATTGATCTGTGAGAGACACATGTTGATGGATCATCGACTTCGGGTGAAATCACTCCGGTAGAAAGTGAAGGTTGAGAGTTTGAAACTCCCGAAGTCCGAAGAGATGAAGCGATTCATAGCCGTTGATCTATGGTAGGAATCACGTCGGCAGATCGTGAACTCCGGGTGGAAGCGTTCCAAGAGAAAGCAAGCGGGGGAATTTGAGACTTCTGAAGGCCAAAGTGTTGAAGTGGACTAGAGTCATTGATTTGAGGTGGATGTGTGGCACCTGATCTAGAACTTAGGGTATGGACTACTCCGGGGAAAAGCGGAGGTTGAAAGTGTTGAAATATCGAAGCACGGAGTCCCGAAGTGAATCTCGATCATTGATCATGAATAAGGAAAAGGACCGTTGATCTGGTCTTGGCTAAAGGTTTCGAAGTCCCGAAGCTTTGGATAAACGCTTTTTTCCAGATAAGCACAGGGACATGATCGAGTTCACATGCAGTTGAGAACTGAGGGAAGAAGGGATAATGGTCGAATTGTTGTTTTCAAGATATAAAAGTGCTAAGGAAGGATTTAGCTGCGGTTTCAAGTCGTGGTCACCTGGGAAGGTGGTTTGAAGGAAGCGCATGTGCAGAATTTAATTATGTATCATCCAAAGGATAACACAGATGTGTTATATGATGTAGATGGACACATATATGTTAGAAAAACAGGACCTTGGAGCAATAAAATAAAACAAATGCGGAAACAAAACACAGAAGATACACAATACAATAGAGACACAGATTTACATGGCTCACCCAGTGTGGGCTACGTCCACCAGAGAAATTGCCAGGTCCTTCCTTTATTATTATCCAACATATGAAGGGATACAACCTACATCAAACCCACTATAACTTCCTCTTCTTTCTCTCACAGTCTCCTATCTCAGAATACAATATTCGCCATCAACCATAGCCGCAATACATTTCCCTCATAAAAGAGGGTTGCCTTCTAGGGAAAAAAACCTTAACATAATCTCTATCGTTAGATCTGCGACCTTATAATGAACGGTCCATATTTACAATGAAATTACAATATACATTTACAAGGAAATTTTTCCTTTAGGGGCCCTCTTGCCCCCAGCCTGGGGGATAGCCCCCCCAAACCCCGCAGAGGGGGTACCCCCCCTCTGCACTCCCCCGAGTGGAAGAGTGTACATACTTTTGGGGTGTAAATACTTCATGGGGTATAAACACGGCTAAAAGTAAAAGACCTTTGAATCAAGAAGATAATCAGACTCCACAACCAACAATATATGTTCTTCATGAATTGAGAAGAAAAAGGACATGTAACATGGTTTGGAAAATTTTATTTATCTTATGCATAATTCTAAGAAAATGGTTGCTTGCACATTTTGCAGAATTAAGGGGTTTGAAAAAGTCAACTCAGAATGCATATTGAAGAAATGGAAGAAGGCGAGGGAGCCTCCATCCATGATAAGGAGGCCGAAGGCTAGAATACCAAAGTTGGTAATGCAGATACAGAGTCCAATGGACACAAGGGAAAAGGAGAGCAGGAAACACTAATAGAAGTTGTAATAAGCATGAACATAGAAGTGCAGAGCTATAAAGAAGACAATGAGAGACCGATGAGAGCGAAAAGTCAGATAAATGCTTGAGTGATGCATATCTTAAATCAGTGGCAGAGGCAAATGATGAAGGGATCAAAATCAAAATAAGAGGAAGAAGGCAGGTTTCGTGAAATAAGAGAGGATCGTGGAAGAGATGGTTATTCAAGAAGTGCTAGTAGAACTCATAGACACCACTCACCTCCTTACTTGGAAATAAATTTTTATGCATAGGAAGATCCCATAAGCAGTCCAAAGGTGTCTCCTGTTAGGCACGAGAGAAGGAGACAGGAAGTGGACAGTTTGCAAGGAGAGTTGAGGAAGCTTAAGCCACCCTCCTTTGATGGTGAAAGAGAAAGGGAAGATGATGTTGAAGCATGGTTTCTTGGAATCAGGAGATATTTTTAGTTGCATAACTATTCACCAAACCTGGAAGCCAAGATTTCCATCGACCATTTACACGGGAAAGTTGCAATGTGGTGGGACCAACTGAAGCAAGTTGAACATATTAATGAGAGTAGGATCACTTGGAAGCAATTCAAGAAGTACTTCCAGAAGGAGTACCTCTCAGAGAATTTCTATGACAAGAAAATGCAGGAGTTCTTTGATCTCAGGTTGGGAAGCATGAATATGGAAAAATATGAGAAGAATTTCTTGGGATTGTTAAAATATGTTGGGTTTATAAACGATGAAAAGGTAAAGATACAAAGGTTTTTGAGTGGACTGTCAGCCTTTTATAAAGAAAAGATTAGGTATGATGAGCCAAATACCTTGATTGAGGCCATCAGGAAGGCTAAATACCTGTATGAGCAAGGATAGGGAAGAGAATCCCTGCATAAATCTTGGAAATATAAGAAGAAGGAGAAGCTTGATCAGAGGGAAGGATTCAAACCTCCCTTCATTAGGAATGAGCCTAATAGAAATAATCAAGATCAGTATGCTAAGGGTGAATCCAAGAAATAAGACTCCTGGGAAAAATGGGAAGACAACCAATCAAATGTTGGGGATGTAAAGAAGAGCACTTGTACAAGGATTTCCCACACAGAAACTACATAGTGAAGACTGTGCACAACATCCAAGAGGCTACAACACTCGAAGATATGGTAATAATCTATGCAGCCTTAGATGATCGAAAAATAGATTACCAGTACAATATGATTGAGGTGGAAGGTAAGATCGCAAATTAGCATGTTGTTATTTTAATTGATTCAGGAGAAAGTCATTGTTACATTGATCCTAAAATAGTGGATAGATTACATTTGGAGAAAATTAATCTTGGGAAATCAAATTTGGTTCAGTTGGCCATTGGAACCAAAGAGAGAATCCATGATATGGTCAGAGGATGCTACATAAGTCCTAATGGTGTGAATACAAATTTTGATCTAAATATCATACCATTGGGGTCTTATGATATTCTAACTGGAATGGATTGGCTGGACAAGCATCATGTTGTCCTAGATTATCATAGCAAGATGTTTACATGTCTTGATGGAGATGGAAAATAGAGCATTGTGAATGGAGTTCCAAGACCCATATCTATAAGAGATATTTCATCCTTACAGTTGAAGAGATTTTTTAGGAAAGGATGTCAATTGTATGCAGCTCATGTGGAAGAGCCAAAAAATACAAAGGGGCCAAGCCTTGAGGATTTCTCGGTACTACAAGAATTTGAGGATGTATTCCAAGAAATACCAGGGTTGCCACAAAAAAGGGAGATACACTTCTCTGTTGATCTAGTGACCAGAGCTTCCCCAGTGTCAAAAACACCTTACAGAATGAGCACACCAAAGTTAAAAGAATTACAAATGTAGTTGGAGGAATTGTTGAAGAAAGGGCACATATGTCCAAGTGTTTCACCTTGGGGAGAACTAGTAATTTTTGTCAAAAAGAAGGATGGAACCTTGAGGTTGTGTATTGACTTTAGACAAATGAATAAGTATACTATAAAGAACAAGTATCCTATACCCATAATTGATGACCTCTTTGATCAACTAAGAGGAGCAAAGATATTTTCAAAGATTGACCTCAGGTCAGGATACCATCAGGTAAGAATCAAGGAAGAAGACATTCATAAGACAACCTTTAGGACCAGGTATGGGCATTATGAATTTGTAGTAGTGCCATTTGGACTGACCAATGCACCGGTTGTCTTTATGTCTTTAATGAATGGCATATTCAAAAATTATTTGGATAAGTTTTTCATAGTGTTCTTGGATGACATACTTGTCTATTCTAAGTTTGAAGAGGAGCATGAACATCACTTAAGAATGGTATTGCAAGTGCTGAGAGAACATCAGTTGTATGCCAAGATGAGTAAGTGTTATTTTTATCAAAAACAAATCCATTACTTTGGACATATTATTTCATAGTAGGGCATGGCAGTAGATCCAGATAATATTGAATCCATTAGAGGATGGATTGTTGGAAGATTGGTTGTTGTCATTGATGTCAACCCTAGTCATTGGTTATGGACCGAAAGACTGATGAAGGTATTTGGACATGAAGGAAAATGTACATGTAGAAACAAAACCCATGGATGGATAGTATACATCATGTTGTTTCCAGTGGTAGGTGGCACGTCATGTGGATCCTCATGGTTGAGGAGAAATGAATTTTTGAAGATGAAAAAATGAATTGAAGAAGGAAGTACATGTAGGCCTTGAAGATAATTAAAGAAAAGAATTACAAAATAAGAAAGTGTCAGGTCAGCCCTAATTTTAAAAGGAAGTGACATAAATGGTATAAATAGATATAATTATATAGTCATTTGATACACAAGTCTAATTTTATAGGAAATCAAAAGTAAAGAAGGCCGGATTTCAAGGGAGGATGAAGTCTTCTGCTGAAATGTTCTAAGGTATGTTATTTACAGTTCATCTTACCATTTTCGCTGTAACTTTTTTTCTAGAATGATTCAGATGGTGACATTTCTATGGTATTGAGAAAACATATCAAGGTACCATTGGTAAAATTTTCAGCTCTTGATTCGTATAATCATGGAGACACACTTTGTGGAAGATAGGGTTTTTGACCAGTCTTGAAGCTAGTCAATAAACAGGTGTTTCAGGTAAAACAGTCATAACTTATTCATAGAGAATAAAAATGAAGTGGGACCAATTTCATTGGACAGAGTACGGAATTTGATTCCGTGTGTGCGAATTTCAGAATCAGATGTTAAATATTGAGTGCGAGGCATTCTGTAAAAGTTCGCTCTCCTGAATAAACCAGAAATGAATAAAGTCTACCATTCTTTCTATAACTTCTTTTTGGGGAGGATTCAAGGAGTGAAACTTGGAGGATTTTCAGAGAATACATTGAGTAATATTATCTACAGGATCATATTATTTCAATAATTGAAGAATTGCAGAAATTGAAGAAGTCTCGGGAAGCATTATCAGGTTCTCTGTGATGGTTGGTTGATGGTGATGATTTAATGTAAAGTTCTATTATCTCTCATATATTATTGGGTGGAAGGAAGGGGCAAGGATGGAGAGTTCAACCCTCTCTTGATATTGGAGGATTGTATCTTCCTCTTGGATTTTTATCCCTCCCTTTACATTTGGAAGTTGTAGCTACCTTTGGAAGTCATTAATTCACTTGAACAATAACTATTGATTATTTCTCATATATCGTGCATGGTGTATTGTGGTGTATTGATGTAACTCTTATACTATTGTTCATTTCTCATTGGATATAATTGAATGGTTTAAGTATAAGTTGAAAAAGGTTTTAAATTGTACTTGATACTGATTCACCCCCCTCTTAGTATCAACATGGACAACACCCAGAAATGTGTTAGAAGTGAGATCTTTTATGGGATTAGCTGGCTACCACAAAAGGTTCATAGTAGGGTTCTCTAAGATTGTTCATCCCATCACTTCTTTGCAAAAGAAGGGAACTAAATTTGAATGGATAGCTAGGTGTGAAGAGAATTTTAATCTATTGAGAAATTTTTGTGGTATGTACAGATGCATGTGAGGAAGGACTTGGGGGAGTCCTCGTGAAAAATGGACATGTCATTGGTTATGAGTCCAAAAATCTTAAGGAACATGAGAGGAACTATGCCATACATGACTTGGAGCTTGCTTCCATTGTCCACACCTTGAGGATGTGGAGGCATTACCTCATGGGGAAGAGATTTGAATTAAGGACATACCACATTGGCCTTAAGTATCTTTTTGAACAACCAACCTTGAATGCCAGGCAAACAAAATGGCTGGAATTTTTAAGTGAATATGACCTCGATATCAACAATATCAAAGGAAAAGAGAATAAAGTTGTTGATGCACTTAGTAGAAGAGTGCATCTCATGCATGATACTACTGTCAGTATGCATCAATCAAACTTGAAGAGCAAAATTTTAGATGGTCTTTCTACAGATCAACATTACTGACAGGTAAAGGAAAGCTTACATCAAGGAGATGTAAAACAAAAAATAAAGGAGTATGAGATAAAGGAAGATGGATTTTCATGCATAAAAATATAATCTATGTTCCTAGTTCCAGAGACCTGCAAAATTTGGTATGGAAGGAAATGCATGGTGTTCCTTATGTTGGACATCCTGATTACCAGAAAACAATTACAGTAGTAAGAAGCCAATTCTTTTGGCCAGGAATGAAGAAGGATGTTGTTGATTACATCACTTGATGTATGGAATGTTAGAAGGTGAAGGCTAAGCATAGGCACCCAGCGGGTTTGTTGCAGCCATTACCAATCCCAGAGAAGAAATGGGAGGTGATAACCATTGATTTCATAACTAAATTACCCAGGAAAACAAGGCAACATGATTCAATCATGGTGGTGGTTGAAAAATTAACAAAGGTTGCTAATTTTTTTCCTACGAAGACAACACATGCAACAACTAATATTGCAGAAATTTACATGAGAGAGATTGCTAGGTTGCATGGGATACCTAGGACAATCATCTCAGACAAAGATACAAAGTTTAACTTGAATTTCTGGAGGGGAGTTTTTAAAGGATTTGGTACAAATATAAACCTTATCACAACATACCATCCCCAATCAGATGGACAAACAAAGAGGTTCAACCGAATAATTGAAGACATGTTGAGAATGTATGTGATGGATAATCCATCTAAGTGGGAAGATTACTTGCACTTGGTCGAGTTTGCATACAATAATGGGTATCAAGATTCATTGAGAATTAGCCCATTTGAATCCTTGTATGGTAGGAAATGCAATACTCCATTGAGTTGGGACAACCTAGCAGATAGAGTGGTACTTGGGCCAGAGTTGCTCAAGGATGGAAGACCAAATGGTTAAGATCAAGAAGAATTTAAAGACAAATCAAGATAGACAGAAATTTTATGCAAATAAGAACATGACAGCTAGAGAATTTAAAGTAGGGGATCATGTACTTTTGAAAGTGAAGCCCAAGAAAAGCTCTTTGAAACTGGGTAGTTGTACAAAGCTGGCAGCCAGATTTTGTTGTCCATTTGAAATATTGGACAGAATAGGGCCAGTTGCATACATTATTGCATTGCCTGCTTCCATGAATGTGCATAATGTATTTCATGTCTCTTTACTAAAGAAATATGTACATGATTCTAACCATATTATTGATTGGCATCTGATTCAGGTAGAGACAGAGGGAGAATTTCAGGTTCATTCAGTGTGGGTATTGGACATAAATGTCAAAATGCTCCGGAATCGAGTTATAGAGCTAGTAAAGGTTCATTGGACCTGCTACGGTCCTGAAGATGATACCTGGGAGCATGAAGATGCCATGCGGGCAGAGTACCCGCAGCTTTTTGAATAAATTTTGAGATTTGGATCTCTATTTTGTATATGCACTGAGGACAGTGCCAAAATAAGGGGGAGGGGATGTAACACCCCGAATTTTGAACCCCCATTTTTAAATAATGTATGGTTACAATGTTGAGAGGCCAGAGTGCCCAAACAATTATCAAAAGGCTAGTGTGCCTAAGAAATGTAATGTTTTGATCATTAATAATAATAAACACATCGTTGGCTGCTAGACGGACAAGGACTAGAGTTATAGGGGGCTATGATTGCACAAGAGAGGGGAATTGAGGGGATAAATGTTATTTCCTATTCTATTTTCCCTTTTTTTCTAAGGGAGGTGATCAATTACAGGAGCTTCTTGGGGAAGGACAAGAGGTTCTTGATTCCCTACAAAGTACTTAAACCGCCCCTGGACTGTTGGGGGGGTTGGTTGATAGCTCGTTCACTCCTTCATCTGTTTATGCATTGACTCGTTCATTCATTCACTCCTTCATGTCCTTACCTATCACTCATGGAACCATCCTCATCCGCGTCTTGGCTTGGGAAAGGGAAATGAATTGTCGAAGAATAGCCACGATTTTGTTGGTTGTAGCGGTTGTTGGTGTAATCCAGCCATGAATTGAGACCTGCATGTCTGAGATGCATTTCCTTGTGTCCAATGTTGTTCACAGCTACGAGTCCTAAGATTTCCAGCATTGAGATTCTGGACCAGTTGCACTGGATCCCAAAATAAGGAGAAGGACTGCCTGAGGGACTGTGTGGCAGAGAAGGGTGGAGGTCCATTATCTTGGGTGGTGTAGGCTGGGTAGAAGAAAGTTGGGTACTTGGATTGTTGTGTGTGCTGGGAAATCCTGTGAGAGCTTGAGTGTTGATTGGTTTGGGAATCCAAGTAACACTCTGGAACCGTCCTTGTGGATTCATAGCCCTGGCTTGAGGGTGACACTGTTGTTGAGCTTTGGAGCAATAATGTCTACAGTTGGGTGGAACGTCCTTGGTATGCAGCTAGTTGGTGTCATATTTTATAAAGATAAGTACTCTTTCTTATGTTATTATTCATCTGTACATGAATGTATTATGTTGTGTATATATCTTATCGTTTAATTAAATATTTAGACTATGCATGCTTCCTGGTTATTGTCGTGCATGTCGTCAAATATTTTCTTTTATGCATCCTCTTTAATTTAAAAGGTATCGATAAGAGAAAGAAGTCCCAGGGTGGTCTTGAAGGTGGCATACCCCGGCCTGTGGGTGGCTAGGGTGTGTTACATCGCGTGTATGGGAATTAATGTCATATCAATTGTCTTAGATAATAACCTTCTTGCGCAATGGAGTTTCAATGTAATGTGTGGTTGTTTCATTTGTTTACTTCTCGCGCTATGAAACTAACTGTAACGAATGATTGTAGATATTTATTTTTCTCTCGCCTTAGAATTTTATGTTACTTGTGTCGTCCTTCATTATGATGTCACCAAGTCAAGTTCCTTTGATTGTATATTTGTCATTATCTCCTTTGCAAAAAAAAAAAATTACCTTTTGTGTGTTGCCTTGTTGTCACAACGGCGAGGGTTGTTACATATGGTATCAGAGCGAGGTTCAACCCTACGACTGTGGATATCCACACCTTCCACTGAATTAAGCCCTTTATTTTTACTCAGTGCTAGTTGAATTATTAACATGTCCTTGCAGTAATCATGGTTAGAGGATGTCGTAGAGATTCGCGACATGGTGCCAAGGGAGGAGGTACGACACCTCCAGTAGCACCTGCGCCAAAGGGGTACAACCCCCAAGGAGAAGAACAAGTCTTGAGCATGAGTGAATTGTCGTGCGGGATGCGTTGGGTCAGACAGGGTCCTTCAAGGGAAATGTTAGAGGCCTTGACTAACCTTCTATACTGAGATAAAGCCAGGGCACCTATACCCCTGAGGGTCCACAACACGCCCTAGCCGATACTGGTAGCTCCCATGGAAAACTCGAGAGGGTTAAGTTCCTGAGTCCACGAGTGTCATGGAAGGCTCAGCCATCAAGGCATGGCTGGAGAGAGAGGTGATGTGCTTCGCACTTCGCGATTTCGACCTCCAGCATGAAGGTCCGCATAGGAGGTCTTCAGCTAAAGGGGAGTGCTCTTCTATGGATGAAGATGCTCTTACCTCAGCTAAACATGGTCATCGAAGCCATGTTAGGGGAATGTTCGAGGAACGGTTATGGGAGAAGTGATTGTTCAGAGGAATTCTTTGAGCGTCATCTCGATGAGCTCCACGCCTTGTGACAGGGTGGTCGTACAGTGCCAGAGTATGAGTCCATATTTTTTTTTGGAGCTACTTCGATATGCCCTGCATCTGAACGCGGAGAACCTGAGGTCAAAAGGTTCATTTTCATCCTTAAATCCAGCTTTTGTGAAAAGGTAAGGATCTTAATGCCTTGAACATTGCACAACGCAGTTCAATTGGCCTCTTAGCCGAGAATAATTTGACCGCGAGAGTCTAGTCACGACTCTTACAAGACCATCTGGACTGACAACATCTGGTGCACAACAACATCAGACATCGTCCAACCCAAACCTATTGGTATCAAGATACGTCTATAGGACCCTTGTTCACGACACCTTGACGATAGGTTCCTCAGTAGACGACTCCCTACAAAGGACCACCGCATCCGCTGAAAAACCACTAGTAGCTATCGTTTAGGCTTGTCAGTCGAACAAACCAGGATCTTAGGTTGGTGGGCCAAAAGCTTCTATTTCGAGGCCAGGAGTATTGGACCGTAGGTGGGCGATGGACATGTGGAGAGTCACCTTACCAACAAGACTATTAGGTTGAAAGGGCCAAAGCGATCAAGTCAACAGGACACACTACCATGGTGGAGATGGGAAAGGCCCATAGAATTCATGACAACGATAAATATCGCTAGGCCGAGCACTAGTCCACTGTGCTCGAGGTGTCAAGTGCCATGGCCAAACGAAATTTAGTATTTGTTACGCCTCGGTGCTATGAAGAGCTCTAATTCTAGTACCGCGCTGAAGGAAATTAGATAAGGGCCTTCCACAGGATGAGTTTAGATTCGTCGATGTGTCTTCAGGTACCGACCGGAGGGTTGGAGGAAAGGGTATGAACTGTCGCTTTAACCTAGGGATAGTGTAATTAACTCCGACCTACGTCATGATCGTAAGATCTTATGTCGAAATGGTTAGTATGGACTAGTGGGAATTGTATGATGCGATACTCAACGGTAAGATGAGGCAGTTGAGTTGGACCGACGATGAAGGACAGAGAAGTGTGATTGTAGGAAGAAAACATGAGTATCCCCGAAGTTCATTTCTTCCCTGTAGCTACAAGAGATCATGCGGAAGGATGCAAGTTATATGCATACTTAGTGTCAAACGTCAAGGACGTGGCAGAAGGATTAGAAGACCTTCCGGTAGTACGAGTGTTGCGGATGTGATTCTCAGAAGAATTACCAGGTATGCCAACCAACGCCAAGATGTAATTTACCATTGACCTAAAACCTGGAACTAAACCGATGGAAAGAAAGCCTTATCGGATGTCGACCCCTGAGTTACAAAAGTTGAAGGTGAAACTAAAGGTGATGTTGGACCTAGGACTTATGCATCCAAGTGTATCGCCTTGGAGTGCTCCTGTTAATTTCATACAGAATAAGAATGGTTCTTGGAGACTCTACTTGACTACCGTCGAGTATTCCTTGACAAAATTTTGATATTTTCTTGAATGAAGGAAGACCAAGACGAACTCTTACACTTGGTACTACAGGTTGCGAGAGAACCAAATTACAGGAAGCGGTTGCAATCTTTCGAGGACTCATTTCTTAGGGAATGCTATCTCTAGAGAAGGCATCGTTGTGGATCTAGAGAAGGTAGAGGATATAATGGAGTGTCCTACACCGAAAAATGTCCCAGAAGTGCGTAGCTTCATGGGTTTAGAAGGATATTATCGATGGTTCGTCGAGAGTTCTTCGAAGATAGAAAATCTGACTACGAAATTTCAAAAGAAGAACTAGGAGTTTGTGTGGACCGAGAAATGTGCGGGATAATTTCGAAGACTCAAGGAGTTGTTGACGACCGGGCCAATACTAAAAGTCCCAGGCCTGGATGAGGGATTCTTGGTATGCACTGATGCAACCAAGGAAGGCGTAGACAGAGTCTGAGGCAAGATAGCCTAGTGATTGCTTACATCTTGAGGAAGTCAAGGAAGCATGAGGAGAACTACGTGATGCATGATTTGGAGTTGTTAGCCATTGTTTATGCCTTGAGAGTGTGGAGACACTACCTTATTGGAATAAAATTTGAACTGTGGTTTACAACACATCTTTATGCAAAGAGACTTGAATGCACGACAACAATGTTGGTCAGAATTGCTTAATGAGTACGATTTCGAGATTACTTACATAAAAGGAACAGTGAACAGAGTGGTTAATGCATTGAGTCAAAGACCACATGTATTTTTGGGGACACCTCTTCAGATGAATCTATGTGAAAGGATTCTAAATTTACAGCACAACGATGACTGGTACAAAGAGGTCCAGGATTTTATCGGACAAAACACAATGATGGTACCAAAACTTGAGGGATTTATTGTGGACAACGACGGATTATTGAGATTTAATAATTGAATTTGTGTACCTCCCAGCGACGGGTTGAGGAGTTTTATCCTAAACGAGGCTCAAAGAGTGGTGTACATGGCTCATCCTGGAGTCACGAAGATGAGGGCAGACCTTAAACCCTTATTCTTCTGAAAAGGAATAAAGGTGGACATAGTTAACTACATGGCAACATGTCTATAATGTCAACAGGTAAAGCCTGAACATAGACATCCGACAGGACTACTACAACCACACGCTATTCCAGAATCGAAATGGGAGGTCATTTCGATGGATTTCATTATTGGATTTCCACTGATGGCAAGGAGACACGACTCGATTTTTGTGGTAGTTGACACTCTGACGAAGAGTGCTCATTTTATTCATGTGCGTACGACGTATCAGACACCTGACATAGCTAGAGTTTTTATTTAGCAAGAAGTTGAGACTGCCAGAGGTACCAAATGAATCATATCCGATAAGGGATTTAGTGTTTGCGAGATGATTTTGGACGAGTTTCTCAAGAGGCCTTGGAAACACCACTAAACCTTAGTACAACATGTCCTTGATATAGACAAGTTGACCGAAGTAATGAACCAATTTGGGAAGGTTGTATTGTGTATGTATGTGTTGGACCAACATAAATGTTGGGAATAGTTCTGGCCACTGGCCAAGTTTGCATGCAACAACAACCATAAAAGCACCATTAAGATGGCATCATTTGAATTTCTTTATGGACGACTGTGTTGGACACCTTTGAGTTAGGATTGACTCGAGCATGGGGTCCTAGTAGGACCAGAAGCAATCCAAGATTTGAAGGAACAATTACAAATGATACGAAAGGGGATGGAAGAAGTGCAAGATCGGCATAAGGGTTTGTCGATGCACATCACGTCGAACATAATTATGAAGTGCCTAATGGCTAGTCTTACCTCATTATTTGAGGTGTTGCACGATGTTTATCTTCTGTCCATGTGTGAATTTAGTTCAATGATCCTACGCATGAGATTGACTGAATTCTTGGCGGATGTTGGGAAAGATGCGCTCACAAAGGAACCAATCTGCTTCCTAGACCATCGCATTCAAAAACTACGACGTCGAAAATTAGATCATATCAAGGTCTAGTGGGAAAACTATAGTCCACACTCAACGACCTGGGAGGACGCATATGATATGCGTCAACAGTTTCCATTTTTGTTTGAAAGATAGACATATTGATATTGTTAGACACTGTATTTCGGGCCTTACATACTGTGAAACTTCGGGGGTGTATGTAACATCTCCCTCATGCGCACACTAAGTAGACTTATTCTTTGAGGACACTTGCGTGCAAGTGATCCAGTTCATTATACGACTGGTTGTTTTGATTATGATTATGATATATTGTGGATCTGATGATATGTTATTTTTGTTGTATTTACATCGACAGGTTCTATTGACTGGGTTCTCCTAAGTGTGCATGATTCTGGACGTTAGAGGATGTCGATGGCATCAATGGATTGCCTTGGACTCTGGATTGAGTCAGGGAGTGGATTGTTATGGTTTGACTGTTTTTTATATTACAGATGTGACGTATGACCAGATATTATGATGTTGATTGTTATAGCTGACATGTTTCGTTCATGGGTGCAAGCTGACGATAGCTTTCCAGACTCACATTTGGAGTAAAGGGGTCATGAACAACAACCAAAAACATTGAGGGAGAGGTGTGGCAACATCCTTGCCACAACCTACTAGCACTCCCACCGTGACTCGAATTGTAGGTTAATGATTACCTAGTTCGAGAAGACCCACGATGTCGTGAGGGAAGACTGTGATAGTCGCTCGCGATGATTCTAAGGGGCGTGCAATAAGGCAGGGTCCTTATCCCTTAGAGGCCCTTAGTCTCCCACAAGATCACCTGATGGAGTATTGACTCCAGGGGTTTGACATCTACCAAATTCGGTCAAGAGGCGAGTGGCACCCTTGGAGCACGTAGTGCGTCTTGAAGGGCACGTCGTGCAAATAATACATGAATGAAAGCGAGTGACACCCTTGGATCACGTAGTGCATATTGAAGGGAACGTCGCGGTATTAACTCGGGTAAGTTAATAAACCCAATACCTAGAAAACTATGCCTCCTTAGGACCCGGTCGTCTTTGAAATAGATGATGGTATGAGTAAAGTTTAATAACTAATTGTTCCCTTAAAAACTCTCGCCCAACCTAGTGAAATTAAAAACTAGGTCTAAGTATAACATGTGATCAAAGAAAAACTAAATAGACATGTAACAGGAAGGGGGTAAAGAAAATTCAAACATTATTTATTAAAGTAAAAATTATAATGGAGGATTAAATTATTAAAAGGGTAAATGGTCGTTTTCGTCTAAGCTTGCTAATTTTGAACTTAGTTAAAAAGAAAAAGGGAAACTTAAAATAAAAAGGGGAATGTCTAACTTAGTAGGGAATCTAGCCTTTGGAACTTTCTATTTGTGAACTCGATTAGGCTTTAAGTAAGTCGTAAGTCATTTAAGAAATGTATGGGAATAAAGGGACCCCGAGGAGAGTTTTTAGGAACGCTTTTAGGTGGGTGAGGGAAATAGGAAAATTTAATTAATTAATAAATTGATTTTCTGGTGCAACTAGGGGATCGGGTGATCCAGGAGGCTCCCTAGGCTAAAAAAAATGCTCAAAAATGGAAGTTCTCATAATTGAGTGAAACCATTCCATTTTGACCGGCTCGTCGCATTGATTTCGACCATATATTTACTTTCTCAAACGGGCTTCGTATGCGAGAGTTATAGCACTGTGATCAGATTCTCAAATAACTAAAAAGTCAAATGGTCAACTAGAAAAAAAGCCAATGCTGACGTCAGCATGACATCACCAAAGATATCTAATGATGTTGATGTGGCAGAGACATGTGGCAGCACTACAACAGTTGACTGGGAAGATGACAAATCCAATTAGAATTGGACATGTGGCAAACATTTGGACAAATGTGGTGGTGCCACGTGGCCCAGGCATGGGCATCCACGTGGCACCCAATCAACAATCGAATGGAAAGTTCAAAAAGAAGTTTGGAATCCATGGGCTTTGAACCCATGACAAAACACCAAGACAACGCCTTGAGAAATGGCCCAACACCAATGCGCCCACTTGATTCTTGTTTTACCTAACACATTTAAATATATATGTCTTTTATTTAATTGAATGGTGGTGGAAAGGGGGGGTTGGGGCTAAGCCCCAACCCATGGTTATGATATGTAATATGACCCACCGTCTAGGCATGGGGTGCGGACTATCCAACATAACCACAAACGCGCATTTAAAGGGGAGGTCACGTGGACTGCGCCACAAATCTAGGTGTTAGCGCGGTTTAAGGGCCAGTGCTTGGCCAAAATTAGTGCATGTGACCATGTAAAGAGGGTGTGCACCATCCTTTGGGGGCTTAGCCCATATATTAAGGTTTAAAAGTGGGTTTTTACCCTATTAATGTAATTTTAAATGATTTTTCCTGATATTATGACCAGAATTGGTTTTTTGAGGATATCTTGGCCATTTGGAGGGGGATTTGATCCCAGAAAGAGGCCAGATCTTCAGGGGAAGTTGGGCTTCCTCATATGAGCATGAAAACTATAAAAAAAAATAGGCTTTTTGAAGCTTGAGGAGACTTTTTGATGCAGGGAATTGAAGGAGTAGCTTGTAATTTTTGGCCTTCTCTCATGATTTGAGAGGCATTTTTGCCATGTTTTTTAGAGGAGTTTGATGATGCATGTATGAATCTGAGCAAGGAGGTCTTTCACAGCATATATGAAGCATGTTTTGTAACATCAAAGAGCCTATGTAAGAGAAATTTGAGAATTTTAAAGAGAAATAAAGAGGTCCTCCACTTGGAAGCAGGCCTGGAGACGTAACCAACGATTGGTGAACTCCGTTAACAATTTTTTGTCTCTATTTCTCTTTCTGTTTTGTTGTTCTCTTCTCTTAATTTGCAGCATGGTTATCAATGGCTGATCTCTTTAATCATTAATTAGCATCGAGTAAAATTCATATTTGATATTCCGCAATAAGTTAATGAGTTTATGTATTTCGCATTCTTATCGATCCGATGCATAAAATACAATAAACTAAACTTGCAATTTATCAGTAATACCTTCATTTTTGGATCAAGTTAATGGTATCAGGGCATTTGGTTTTGAAGGTTTGACAGGAATTGCAAGCATTGGATGCTCACCAGAGAAAAACTCAAGCGAGGAGAAGGCCAACTTGAGGTTCTCAATACAGAGATTCAAAAGAGACCGCATAAACAATAGATGTCTTCACCGAGAAAACTAGGTCCTTTTGCATCTGAGGACGATTTCTTTGAGTCATTTCAATTGATGAAGTCCATGGTAGAGGAACTTTATCATGAAAGAGGACTGCGAAGAAATCCAAAAGTTGAAGAAGGTGAATCTTCAGTAAGAGCAGAAGGAGGAGTTGGAGCTGGTGGACCTTCAGAACCTTCTTCTCCTTCATCCTCGTCACCTACAAGTGAAGCAAGTGTACATCCTTCCAAGGATAAACAACCTAAAAAAACTCATCATTCTTCTGATATGCCTTTATTAAAGTTAGATTTAAAGTTTCAATTACCCACTTATGATGGTGAATTAGATGCAGAAAAGCTAGATAATTGGGTGAGACAGTTAGAAATCTATTGCAGGATACAAAGGATTGTTGATGATGAAACAAAGATCCAACTTGCAAGTCTCAAATTGGGAGGCACAACTCTCATATGGTGGGAAAGCAAAACTAAGGATGATCTCAAGTAAAATGGTAAAACAATCTCTTCCTGGAATGACTTTGTCACTTCTTTGAAGAAACAATTCTATCTATTAGCATACATGCAACAGGAAATGATGAATTGGAAAAGTTTAAGGAAAATTAAAGGTCAAAGTGTACAAGAATATACTCAAATATTTCATAAGAAAGATTTAAATTTTGGTATTCCTTTATATACACAAGAGACACTCCTAAAATATATTGGTGGTTTACATTCTTATCTCAAGCACACTATTCTTACGCTAAATCCTTCTAACTTTTATGAAGTATGTGTACAAGTCATTCACATTGAATCAAGTAAAGGGAATGTTGGTGATAGTGTTTCTACAGATACTTGGCAAATAAATGATTTAGGGAAAATGAAAGAGAAAGAGAAGAAGACAGCCACAACCAGAAAGGAGAAGCCTACTTGCAAGCATTGAAAGAAAGTAGGCCATGATGAAGATCATTGTTGGGTTTTACATCCAGACTTGAAGCCAAAGAAGTATGCCAACCAAGGAAGGAAGAATACCACAGCTGCGACAGTTCAAGTGGATCTTGGATAAGATTCTGGTGATGAGACACAGGTTGTAGCTATGGGAATTTGAGGTATAAATTTTGTTACAAGTACTAGCTCTTCTAATTCAGTTGTTGTAAATGATGAGCATAAAAGGAGTGAACTTTTCCACATAAGGGTTATAACACATAATGTTAAAGTTGATACTCTTGTAGACAGTGGATCACAAGCCAATCTAATCAGTGAAGAGGTTGTAAATAACTTGGGACTTGAAACAAAGCCACATCCTAAACCATATCCATTGGGGTGGATATGTGGTGATAATAATTTGCAAGTAACCAAGCAATGCAAAATCAAGTTTGCAATCACTTCTAATTATGTTGATGAAGTAGAGCTTGATATAGTGCCACTGGACATATGTGGAATTGTTCTGGGAAGCCCATACATTTATGATAGGAAAGCCATATTCTATAGGGACGAAAATAAATATTGCTTCAAGAAAGATGGAAAAGAGTACATTGTTCGTGCTCATCGCATGAAAACTAACAGATTTTTTGCAGCTACAGGGCAGTTAAAAAGAATGGTAAATGCAAGCAAAAGTTTAACACTTATGTCTGTAACAAAACAGGAAGTTAGTGATGCTAAACATGAGATGGTTCAGTATGTTTCTAATAGTCATGAAGTGTCACCGGAGGTACAACATGAGGTTCAGCTGCATAATTTGATTATTGTTCCTGAGCAGAAGGGGAAGCATGTTTTTGTCATTTTCATTGGCATAATCAATATTGTTGTTTAGTTTGATGTTGTTCAGTGGTGTATGGCTGTAAAGTGTGACAAAGATTGTAGATGATTGTGCGATAAATGAAATGATTACTTTGATAAACAATGCTATCTCTGTTTTTATGTTTGTTGTGATTAGTTAGGTGATCATTGTCCCAGCAAGGAGCATGGATGATACAGGTCAAGTGGGGAGGCAATACCCTCACTTCTTACCTGAGTAAAAACAGACTTTTGGTGGTTCAAAAGCTTCCAAAGTGGGGATGAATGATCCAGGAGGCTCCGTAGGCTAAAAAAATGCGCAAAAATGAAAGTTCTCATAATTGAGTGAAACCACTTCCATTGCAACCAACTCATTGCACTAATTCCGACCATATATTTACTTTCTCAAACGAGCTCCGTATGCGAGAGTTATCACACTTTGATCAGATTTTCAAACAACTAAAACGTCAAAGGGTCAACTGGAAAAAAGTCAATGCTGACGTCAGCATAACATCACCAAAACTACTTAATGATGTTGATGTGGCAAATACATGTGGCATCATTGCAGCAGTTGACTGGGTAGATGACAGATCCAATCATAATTGGACATGTGGCGAACATTTGGGCAAATGTGGTGGTGCCACGTGGCCCATGCATGGGTATCCACGTGGCACCCAATCAACAATCAAATGCCAAGTTCAAAAAGAAGTTTGGAGTCCATGGGTTTTGAACCCACGACCAACCACCAAGCCAACGCCTTGAGAAATGGCCCAACACCAACGTGCCCACGTGATTCTTGTTTTACATAACACATTTAAATATATATGTGTTTTATTTAATTGAATGGTGGCAGAAAGGGGGGGATGGGGCTAAGCCCCAAACCATGGTTACGATATGTAATATGACCCACCATCCAGGCATGGGGCGCGAACTATCCAACATAACCACAAACACACGTTTAAAGGAGAGGTCACGTGGAGTGCGCCACAAATCGAGGTGCTAGAGTGGTTTAAGGGCTAGCGCTTGGCCAAAATTAGTGGATGTGACCATGTAAAGAGGGTGTGCGCCATCCTTTGGGGGCTTAGCCCATATATTAAGGTTGAAAAGTGGGTTTTTACCCTGTTAATGTAATTTTAAATGATTTTGCCTGATATTATGACCAGAATTGGTTTTTTAGGACATCTTGGCCATTTGGAGGGGGATTTGATACCAGAAAGAGGCCAGATCTTCAGGGGAAGTTGGGCTTCCTCATATGAGCATGAAAAATATAAAAAATAGGATTTTTGAAGCTTGAGGAGACTTTTTGATGCAGGGAATTGAAGGAGCAACTTGTAATTTTTGGCCTTTTCTTATGATTTGAGAGGCATTTTTGCCATGTTTTTTAGAAGAGTTTGATGATGCATGTATGAATTTGAGCAAGGAGGTCTTGCACAGCATATCTGAAGCATGTTTTGTAACAGCAAAGAGCCTATGTAAGAGAACTTTGAGAATTTTAAAGAGAAATAAAGAGGTCCTCCACTTGGAAGTGGGCCCGGAGACGTAGCCAACGATTGGTGAACTACGTTAACAACTTTTTGTCTCTATTTCTCTTTTTGTTTTGTTGTTCTTTTCTCTTAATTTGCAACATGGTTATCAATGACTGATCTCTTTAATCATTAAGTTAATATTCCGCAATAAGTTAATGATTTTATGTATTTTGCATTCTTATCGATCCAATGCATAAAATACAATAAACTAAACTTGCAATTTATCAGTAATACCTTCATTTTTGGATCATCGGGCGACATGTGTATGTGGGAGGTTTATCCTAATTAAATTTAATAAAAATAACCTAATGAGGGTTTGGGAAATTAATCACTAAGAAAACTCTATAAAAAAGATGGTGGAGGAGGAGGATGGATCGCGTCTAGTATGTGTAAGGTTACACTGTCATAATTTTATCTTGACTGAATTTCTCTTGTGGGAGTTGGGATACCCAGCTCGGACAACGAGTGGTAGCTCGACCTTGCGAGGCGAGCTGGGAAGCTATCATTCTATGGTATTGTGTGTGTGGCCCCTTTGCGGCTCAAGGGGCTCAGGGGGAAGAAGAGTACCCCTAGCGTTGGTTGGGAGATATCGGTGAGGTCTCAGTGGTTTGCAAGTAGAAGTTGGACGAAGCGCAAGCGCGGGACAACCGCTTCAGAATATTCGCCTTCAATTACAGTACTTTTATGTGCATTTAATTTCATCTAAATTTGTGGAATTTGGTGTTTAAGATATGTTTTACTTCTGCATTTAATTTAGTCTAAATTGTGGAAATTCGGTGTTTAATTTCTTCTTAACTTCTGCGTTTAAATTTGTTTAAAGTTGTGAAATTATGCATTAATGTCATCTAAACGTCTATGTTTAAATTAGTTGAATTTATGTGAAGCTCCATGTGTGAGAAAAAGGGGCTCTCTCTACATCTTTCTCCTTTACAGCTGCCCCCTTTGCGCCCTTCCCCATCGAGGGAACTTTACTTCATCCTTAGGCCTGCTTGAGATAGACCATCCAGGGTCACTTTTATCTTCTTGTTGAGCTCTCTCAGATTGATTCAAAACTTGGGATACCCCTTCGCTTACCCCCGTGTTTCCCTGTAGCCCCTTCAAAGAGAGAGACCTGGCGATTGGGGTTGTTTATTTTTTTCCAACTTTGCAAAAAAAAATCGGGAATTCCCTGTGTTGAGCAGTGGGAGTCGGGCGTTTTTATTTTTTTCATTTTCTTGTTTAACCTCAGCAAATCTAGAGTTTTCAACTTTACCTGTGAATGCGCTCAACCTCTGCAGCCTCTTTTTCCACCTTGACTGCGATTGCACTTCTTAGGGACAATAATCAAACTCTGTGAAAAGTTTTAACTCTCGGCGAATTTTGGGATCTCCCGTACTTTGCCTTTCATTTTTTTTCTCTCGCCAAGCGATTGGGTGGTCGCCATTACCCCAGTTCTTTATTTTTCATTCTCTGCCTTATGTTATCTCAACGTTTTCTTCGATCAGCCTCTTTACATTACAGTTCATCAAGTCGTTCTCCTCTCTCCACCAATTCCATGGGCGACTGGGGTCTAAACGGATTTATCGTACCTACCAGACGCATGCATGTCTCCTCCTTTGTTGCGGCGTGTGGGAGAAGGAACTACCCCTTGAGTCGACTCTTACTCTGCATACACCTGTGTTTTGCCTCTGCGTTAAAACTGGTTTAGCCTGTGTTTTTGGTGTGTTAGCCACTGCTTTATTTTCTCTCCGCAACAATTTTCATGAAGGAGACCCCTACGTCAGCCGAGTTTATTTCCCGCGCTATGAAACTAATTGTAACGAATGATTGTAGATATTTCTTTCTCACTCGCCATAGAAGTTTTTGTTACTTGTGTCGTCCTTCATTATGATGTCGCCGAGTCAAGTTGTTGCGATTGTATTTTTTCATTACCTTCCTTTGCAAAAAAAAAAAAATTACCTTTTGTGCATCGCCTTGTTGTCATAACGGCAGGGTCGTTACAATCTATGTAATGTATTATGTATGTTTTCATTTTGTTCTTCTCAAATCTTTAGTCTGCATATGAAAACCATTGCAACTGAAAACCTTACTTTAACAAGGAGGGTAAGGTGCGTAAGGCTTTAGGAAATCTTGTATGATCATCATGGAGGAACATAAATGTATCCATCCCGGAACCAATTGAATACAACATTCAAATTATGTTATGTTTCGGTATTCTTCTTTTATTGATGTCCTATTTATGTTGTTATAACTACTGTAATTGGCCTTTACTAATTTAGTGTTTCGACTTGTGATGTGAAGGAGCTCATGGATTGGGAGCATAGGAGTGTGAACATTAGAAAAATGCATGCTTGTGGGAATGATGCACATGTCACTACGCTTCTTGGAGCTACCAAATTGCTTCATAAACACAAAGATAAACTCTAGATGCTTTTCAGGCCTATATGTTTAGATTCTATTTTGTGTAGAGTTCACATTTAATTTTCTTGTTCCTCATAATAATGTTGGTTACATGAGATGGAAAACAAGCGGAGAATATCAGTGACAGATATTGCTTCTAAAGTGTTGGCCAATATCATCTACTCATATCAAGGAATGGGCATGTTAGTAGGCACAATGATTGTTGGATGGGATAAAACGGTAATAGAAAACTTGATGTTACAGTGGAAGTGTTTTATATTATGTACTAACAAAAATAATAATGTTATTATTGGCTTTAAATTCACAGGGCCCTAGTCTATATTATGTAGACAGTGAAGGAGCAAGACTTAAGGGAAGACATTTTTATGTTGGATCTGGTTCACCATATGCTTATGGTGTCTTGGACAGTGGGTAGGGTTTGCTAGAAATTTA
>ML786119.1:251443-287595 GCA_009831015.1 Picea engelmannii
TATCAATATAATATATGTTGGTTTTCCCGGTTTGGGTTTCCAGGTGAAAAATCTCTGTGTAATGTTTGTATTTGCCATTGTATCTTTTCAGTTCTTTTCTGAATATCGATTTGCAGTAGATATTGTACAAGGTTAGAATTTACATTACAGTCAGGAGGATGAGATTAGAGGGATGGATGTCCATTTGGGCATTGAAGGAACAAACTCCAATGGACATGGAGATGAAAGGAATGAAAACATGAATATGGTAGAGACCATTAAAAATTTGCAAAAGGATGTCCAAATCCATAAAGATGATAATGAAAGGATTATGAGAGCCAAGGAGCAGTAGGATGACTTCAACATGAAGTTAATGCAGAGCTTGAACTGAATAGAAAAGAAGTTGGATAAAGGGAGTGGCTCAAACAAATCTGGAAGTCACAGGCCTCCTGATGAGAAAACAAAAGAAAGAAGTGTTAGCAGACATCGCCATCACTCCCCAAGGCATTCCAATAAAATATCACATATCAGCTCAATTCCATCCCATGTTAGAAATAATAAGGGGTCTGGGGTGGATGAGCTACGAGGAGAAATGAACAAAATCAAACCTCCTACATTTGATGGTGAGCACAAGAAGGATGAAGATGCAGAAACATGGTTGTTGGGCATGAGAAAGTATTTTCAATTGCATAATTATTATTCTCATGCAGAAGGTAGAATTGTCATCTATCAACTCAAGGGAAAGTCATCCATGTGGTGGGATCAGCTTGTGCAGGTGCAACACATTAAAGAGAAAAGTGTTGCTTGGAGGGAATTCAAGAAGTATTTTGAGAAGAAATACTTGATTAAGAGATATTATGACAAGAAAATGAAAGAGTTCTTTGAACTCAAGCTTGGAAGTATGACAATAGATGAATATGAGAGAAGGTTTTTAGAACTGTTGAAGTATATCTCTTTCATCAAAGATGAGACAATTAAGATTCAGAGGTATTTGAGTGGATTGTCATCATTCATCAGTGACAAAATACAATATGATGATCCCAAGACATTGGAGGAGACCATAAGGTGAGCTAAATGTCTATATGATCAACAAAAAGCAAGGCCAACTTTCCAAAAACTTGGGAAGACAAAAATAAATTAAAGGTGGATCAGAGGAAGAAGGGATCTAAGCCACCATTCTTCAAAAATAATACCCAGGGACAGCAAACTCCTAGAGAACCCAGAACGATTGAGACAGGGGGTCAAAGACCAAGGCAGCCACCTATTCAATGTTGGGGTTGTAAAGGGGATCATATGTTCAGAGATTGTCCTCACATAGGTGAAAAAGGGAGAACTGTTCACAATGTACAGCAAGCTGAAACAATGGAGAACATGGGCAAAGATGTGCCAAGAATCTATGCAACCCTGGACAACAAGCAAGCAGAGTATCAGCCACATATGATTGAAATGGAAGGTATGATCAACAACCAAACCATTTCTATTTTAATTGATTCAGGAGCTAGTCATAGTTATATAGATCCTAAGGTGATGGAAATTTTTCATTTTCCAAGAAGAAAGCATGGAAAATCTTGGTTGGTGCAGCTGGCTACCAGAGCCAAAAGAAAATTCAATGAGATGGTTAAGTCATGTCTTATGGACATGAATGGACTGAACACTAGGGAAGATTTGAACATCTTGCCTTTATGTTCCTATGACTGTCTAATTGGTATGGATTTGTTGGACCAGCATCATGCCATCCTAGACTGTCATAACAAGGAATTTACTTGCTTGGATGAGGAAGGGACCCTAAGGAAGGTGCAGGGAATTCCTAGGGCAGTAACCATCCAAGAAATTTCAGCATTGTAGCTGAAGAAATGTTACAGAAAAGGTTGTCAAATATTTGCAGCACATATGGAAGAGACACCTAAAGATAAGGTGTCAAATTTGGAAGATCATGTAGTCTTGGAAGAATTTGAAGATGTGTTCAAGGAGGTACCAGGACTACCCCCAAAGAGAGACATTGATTTCTCTATAAATTTAATTCCTGGAGCAACTCCAATTTCAAAGACTCCTTACAGATTGAGTACACCAGAGCTGAAGGAGTTGCAAATGCAAATCGAAGAGATTCTGAAGAAGGGGTATATACATCCAAGTGTGTCACCTTAGGGCGCCCCAGTCTTGTTCGTGAAGAAGAAATATGGAACATTAATATTGTGCATTGATTTCAGACAGTTGAATAAAGTGACTGCTAAGAACAAGTATCCTCTACCAAGGATTGATGATCTTTTTGATGAATTGAAGGATGCAAAGATATTTTCAAAGATAGATCTTAGGTCAGGATACCATCAGGTAAGGATTAAAGAGGAAGATATCAGAAAGACCGCCTTCAGGACAAGGTATGTTCATTATGAGTTCACAGTGGTGCCATTTGGGTTGTTAAATGCACCAATTGTTTTCATGTGCTTAATGAATGGTGTTTTCCGAGAATATTTAGACAAGTTTTTCATTGTCTTTTTGGACAACATTGTTATATATTATAAGTCAGAGGAAGAGCATGAACATCATTTGAGGATGGTGTTGCAAGAATTAAGGGAGCATCAGTTGTATGCCAAATTGAGAAACTGCTCATTTTATCAAAAGAAAATTCATTATTTAGGGCATATCATTTCAAAGGATGGGATAGCAGTGGATCCTGAGAAGATAGAAGCCATTAGAGATTGGTCACTGCCAAAGAATGTGATAGAGGTCAGATCATTCATGGGCCTTGCAGGCTACTATAGGAGATTTATTGAAGGATTCTCGAAGATTTCACACCCAATCACTTCCTTGCAAAGAAAGGGTGTGAAGTTTCAGTGGACATTGGATTGTGAAAAGAGTTTCCAACACTTAAAACAATTATTAACAAGTGCTCCAATACTAAGGATTTCAGACCCAAATGAAGACTTCATTGTATGCACAGATGCATGTAAAGAGGGACTTGGTGGAGTCCTTGGTCAAAATGGGTTTGTTATATGTTATGAATCAAGGAAGTTGAAGGAGCATGAAAGACACTATGCCACTCATGATTTGGAGTTGGCATCCATAGTGCATGCCTTAAGGAAATGGAGACATTGTCTCATGGAGAAAAGGTTTGAGATGAAGACAGACCACAATGGTCTGAAATATTTATTTGACCAACCAAATCTAAATGCTAGGCAAAGCAGATGGTTAGAATTTCTGAGTGAATATGACTTTGATATAAAGAATATCAAGGGGAAAGAGAACAAAGTGGTTGATCCACTCAGTAGAAGAGTGCATTAAATGCATGCTACAACCATTAGCATGTACCAATCAGATTTGAAAGACAGAATTATAGAGGCTTCCAAATCAGATTTGCAATACAAGGAATTAGTGGCAAAATTACAGCAAGGTATTTTGCAACAAAAAATTGAAGATTACAATCTAGATAATGATGAAATTATCAGGTACAGGGTAAGAATTTATGTACCAAATTCCCAGGAGTTGAAAAATATGATATTGAGAGAAATGCATAATGTGCCTTATGTTGGGCACCCAGGATATTAGAAAACCGTTGCAGCTGTCAAGAGCCGATATTATTGGCGAGGCATGAAAAAATAGGTTGCTCATTTTATTTCCAAGTGTTTGGAATGTCAAAAAGTAAAGGCTGAGCATAGACACCCAGTTGGTTTTCTACAGCCATTACCCATTCCTGAGTGGAAATGGGAAGTTGTAACCGTGGATTTTATTACCAAACTTCCCAAAACAAACAAGCACCATGATTCTATTATGGTAGTGGTGGATAAGCTTACTAAAGTTGCCCATTTTATTCCATTTAAGATCACTCACAAGGAAGCCAACATTGTTGATGTTTATATGAAGGAAATTGCTAGATTACATGGCATACCCAAGACAATTTTGTCTGACAAAGATCCAAAATTTACCTCAAAATTTTGGAAAGGATTATTTAATGGATTTGGAACAAACTTGAATTTTAGTACATCTTATCATCCAGAATCGGATGGACAAATAGAGAGAGTAAATCAAGAGATTGAAGATATGTTGAGGATGTATGTGATGCATAAACCATAAAAATGGGAAGACTACCTACACTTGGTAGAGTTTGCTTATAACAATGGGTACCAAGCATCTCTAAAGATGATCCCATTTGAGGCACTTTATGGAAGAAAGTGCAACACACCAGTAAGATGGGATAACCTAGCAGACAAAGTAGTGGTTGGGTCAGATTTGCTCAGGGAAATGGAGCAAATGATTAAAATAAAACAAAATTTAAAGGTTGCCCAAGACAAGTAGAAAATCTATGCTGATAAGGGCAGAACTCATAGGGAATTTAAAGTGGGTGATCATGTATTCTTGAAAGTGAAGGCCAACAGAAGTTCCCTGAAGTTGGGAAATTGTTCAAAGTTGGCAGCTCGCTATTATGGGCCATTCGAAATCCTAAAGAGGATTGGTCCAGTTGCTTATATGATTGCATTTCCTGCATCTATGTCTGTTCATAATGTATTCCATGTATCATTGCTCAAGAAATATATACCTAATGCTAATCATGTTATTGACTGGAATGTGATGCAGGTGGAGAAAGAAGGTGCTTTTCAAGTGCATCCGGTACGCATTCTGGACCAGAAAATCAAACATCTCTGTAATCTATCCATAGGGCTTGTAAAGGTCCAATGGACCTGGTACGGTCCTAAGGACGCTACTTGGGAGCATGACGATGCAATGCGGGCAGAATACCTGCATCTTTTTGAGGATTTTTGAAATTTTGTTGTATATGGGTACATGATGCACTGAGGATAGTGCATAAATAAGGGGAGGAGATTGTAATATCCCTAGGCCGAACCCAATTGTAAATATAAATGCAAATGTAGTTAAGTTGGTGAGTTGTTTGATATCATTTTGTATGGACATATCATGGCATAGTGCACGCATGTATTGCGCAGTAAAATGATGAACTGTGCACATCCTTGGATACCGCACGCAACAATTTAAGTGCACGCAATTTTGAGGCCAGGGAGCCTTTTTTGTATATGTTGCGTTTTATAGGCTGGTGAGCCAGTTATTATAAGCTAGGATGCTTACGTTTTGATTAGGCCGGAGAGCCTAGATGTTAAAGGCTAGTGCGCCTATTTTTTTGTATATGTCTCATAATTAATATAAAATACATCGTTGCGCACAGACCGACCACGATAAAAGAGATGGGGGACTAAAATCCACTATTTAGGGAAAGGGAAGGGATAAAAGTTAAGGAAAAGGGCTAAGCTAGGGAGCTTAAGCTAAAAATGAATATTATATTAATATTTCTTAAATCATAAAGTATGGATAATTATTTTATCCCAAGTTCTAAATTTGGGGACAAGCAGGCCAAAGTAGCTCCCAACATGACAAGTGTCAAGTTGGGGACATGCATACATATTGTTGGGACTTAGTTCATTTTCCCATCTTTTCCATCATTATTCCCATCATTCCTTCCATCATTTAGTCATCCAATCAATCATCCATGAGCATGCACACACCCATTGAGATATTTTTCGTATCTTCGTGACTGTACCTGAACTCATATCCATAGCCATTTTTTGTTGGTGTATCTGGTTAGCTTGGGAGCTAGACTAAAGAAGCGGGTTGTCATGCCCGTGGGATATTGAAGAGGCGGGTTCTCAGGCCTGTGAGAAATTATTTGGGTGAGAGAATTGCTGGGAATTGATTTCTTGAAGGTGCTAAACTGCATCTACAGTGCTCTGAGACTTCCTGTCTGACCTGTTGTTGAAGCCCGGAAAGGAAGTGGAGCAGTTGAAGGATTGTTGAGCAGAGAAGGGGCACACTTCCTGGGTGAACATGCATGTGGGGAATGAGGGACTATAGGTTGTTATTTTGAGTTGGCACCTGGGACAAAGACTTTTATGTTGTCTATGAGCCTTTAGCCTGGTTAGGAATCCATTTACCCGGGTGGAGTTTAGCCCCAGCTCGGGGGTGACTCACTGTTGAGAGTGATGAACAGTGTGGTCTAAGGATGGGAGTTTCGTGGAAGTTTTGCATGCAATTGGTGACATTACCAAGATAAGTGTCAATTGTGTGATAAATTTACATGCTGCATTTTTATTTACGCGCTTATTTTTATGGGTTATCATATGTGCGGTTATAACTGTGTTTATTTTTATGGGTATTTCATGTATATGCTGCATGTATATGTTTACTATTATTTCAGTGTGAATCCATGTATTTACAGATGTATTTGTGTGTTTACGTTTTATATATAATGCTTCCGCAAGAGTTCTGTGTGTTTATATTTTAATTGCATGCAGTTAGAAAAAAAATTATGTGGCATAGCTCAGTTGGATACTGGGTATGTTACAGTAGGTTCCGCAGAGAGAATGAAAGATTTCTTTGGCATAGCATGGCCTGGCATGGATGGTCGGGGATGTTACATCTACAACAAGGATGGAATAAAAAGGAAATTCTTCGTTTCTAGGACACCTCAACAAAATGTATTTGTCGAAAGGAAGAACGGGACAATACAAGAAATGGCTCAAACAATGTTAATGGATTCTAAGCTGACAAATGTCTTTTGGACACATGTAGTGCATATAACAGTTCACATTTAAAAAAGAGTAATGCTTAGAAATAACAGTGATAAAACTCCCTACGAGCTATGGAAAGGAAAACCAACGAATCTGAAGCACTTCAGATTTTTTGGAAGCAAACTCTACATCAAAAGAGAAGATGGCAGAATGGGAAATTTTGATTCTTGTGTGGACAAAGGCATACTTGTTGGGTACTCGATTACAAGTAAACCATACAAATATTTCAATTTAAGGATCAACAAAGTTGTGGAAAGTATCAATATAACGGTTGTTGAGACAGGTGGATGGAAAATAAAAGAAGAAGAATAGGAGTCAATGGAATAGGTTTACGAAGAAGAAGCAAACGATGAAGAAGTAGCAGAAGGGTAAGATGAAGAAGATGAAATAGAAGTATAAGAGAAAGAACAATTAGTACCTCGAAAGACACCTAGCAAACGAATACAAAAGAATCATCCCTCAGATCGGATTATTGGAAACAAAGATGTAGGAGTTGATACTAGAAGAAAAATTCATTCACCAGAACAACTGCACCTAGCAATATTAGCCTCGATTGAACCAAACAGTTTTGAAGAAGCCAACAAGGATGAAAAACAAGTCACTACAAGAGAAACTAAAAAAGAAAAGAGGAAACACAAAATTCCAACTGTGAAAAACTAGAGAAGATGATCACTAAGTTAAAAATTCAAGTTGAAGAAGACAAAAGAATTGAAGAAGCAATGAAGGAACAGTTAGAAGAAAAAGGCAGAACCATTGGAAATTTGGAAGAAGTTATTGTCACATTGAGAAGAGATATTCAAAAGAAAAACATGAAGAATAGTTCTAAAGTTTTGGATAACATTATTAATAGTCACAGACCAAATCATGACAAGTCCATACTTGGATACAATCAGACAGAAAATGGATCAATATCCAAAGCAACAGATCAAGAAACACATCCAAGAAGTTATGCAGAGACAAGAAGTTTTACAAGGAATATCACAAGGACACTCCACCTAGAATATTCAAATTTCTGAATCAGCGACAGTCAGAAACAAGCAGGCCTCAAGAAGAAGAAAGATTCAGAAGAGTAACTTCTTTCAAAA
The DNA here is from genome assembly GCA_009831015.1 of Picea engelmannii. Taxonomy (NCBI): domain Eukaryota; kingdom Viridiplantae; phylum Streptophyta; class Pinopsida; order Pinales; family Pinaceae; genus Picea; species Picea engelmannii. The sequence goes on from ML786119.1 coordinate 259,080, forward strand.
TATCTTCAACTCCCATGTATCAAACTATTTTTTTTGGTTTATCTTATGCATGTAATAATTTTGGACATAACGCTATAAATTGCAGATCAAATAGAAGAAACATAAACAACTTTGAAATTCATGCACAAAATGGTTATCTAATAAGGCCTAGTGAAACACAGAGAATAAGTTACAACAAGTTTGAATCCTTGAGCACTGAAGTGGAATGCTACAAGTGCAACAACTTTGGCCACATGGACAAATATTGTAGAATGACAGTCCCTCCTAGAGAATCACAATGGAATAACAACAATCACAGACATGAACCTCAACAGAGAATATGGATAAGAAAGCAGAATCAATATAAAATGAAGAATGCACACTTTCTCTACAAGATAAACACAAGAAACATGGTTGGTATGTTGACAGTGGTTGCTCAAAGAACAGGACGGGTGATGAGGACAAGTTTCTAACATTGATAAAGGAAAGAGATGAATCAGTCTCTTTTGGAAACGATGACTTAGCTAGAATCATTGGAAAGGGCACGGTTAGAATTGGAAACAAGGATACCAAGGAATAAAATGTTCTACTAGTGGAAGATATCAAACATAATCTTCTAAGTGTAAGTCAAATGTGTGACCAAGGTCACAAACTTATGTTCAATTCACAGAAGTGCAAGATAATAAAAGCAGGTGCAGGCAAACTGGTTGCAACAGATGTAAGAAATTCAAGCAACATATATGTATTAAGTGAAATTGGAAATTAAAAGTGTTGTCTATGAAAGGAAGATGAAGTTTGGCTATGGCACGGAAGAATGGATCACATAAACTTTGATAACCTCGTCAAATTCATAAAAAATGAAGCAATCAGATAAATTCCCCATATCACAAAGCCAACCAACACGTTAGGCAAGCATTGTCAACAAGGGAAGCAAACAAATACCATGTTCAAATCAAAGGAATACTCCACAACAAGACCAATGGAAATTGTGCATATTGATCAAGTTGGACCAACTAGAAAAAAAGGGCTTAAAAGGTGAGCAATATTTTATGTTATTGGTTGATGATTATGCAAAGATGACTGCAATTTGTTTTCTCGAGAAGAAATTAGAACCATTTGAAAACTTCAAGGTATAAAAGGAAATGGTTGAAAATAAAATGGATTCAAAAATCAAATGTTTGAGATATGATAATGGAGGAGAGTTTACTTCAAAGGAATTTATGGATTTCTACAGCAAGCATGTAATAAAAAGGAAATTCTTTGTTGCTAGGACACCTCAATATAATGGATTTGTCGAAAGGAAGAACATGACAATACATGAAATGGCTCAAACAATGTTAATGGATTCTAAGTTGACAAATGTCTTTTGGACACATGTAGTGCATATAACAGTTCACATTCAAAACTAAGTAATGCTAAAAAACAACAGTGATAAAACTCCCTACGAGCTATGGAAAGGAAAACCAACGAATGCGAAGAACTTCAGAGTTTTTGGAAGCAAATGTTACATCAAAAGAGAAGATGGAAGAATGCGAAAGTTTGATTCTCGTGTGGACAAAGGCATACTTGTTGGGTACTCGAGTACAAGGAAAGAATACAAATGTTTCAATCTAAGTCTCAACAAAGTTGTGGAAAGCATCAATGTAACAGTTGATGAGACAGGTGGACAGAAAATAAAGGAAGAAGAAAAGGAGTCAGTGGAACGGGTTTACAAAGAAGAAGTAAAGGATGAAGAAATAGCAGAAGGGGAAGATGAAGAAGATCAAATAGAAGTATAAGAACAAGAACAGGTACCTCCAAATACACCTAGCAAACAAATACAAAAGAATCATCCCTTAGATCAAATTATCAGGAAAAAAGATGCAGGAGTTGAGACTAGAAGAAGAATTTATTCACCAGAACAATTGCACCTAGCACTCTTATCCTTGATTGAACCAAACAGTTTTGAAGAATCCAACAAGGATGAATTCTGGATAAAGGCTGTGGATGAAGAGTTGGATCAGATAGATAAGAATGACACTTGGGAATTGGTTCCAATACCAAGGTACAAGAATATGATCGGCACAAAGTGGGTCTTCATAAATAAATTGAATGAACATGAACAGGTTACCAGAAACAAAGCTAGATTGGTATGTAAAGGATACACACAGGTTGAAGGTATCGACTTTGAGAAATTTCCCCAATTGCCAGAATGGAAGCATTCAGATTGATCCTAGCTTATGCATGCTCCAATAATATTAAAGTGTATCAGATGGACATGAAATCAACCTTTCTGAATGGGGAACTAGAAGAAGAAGTCTACATTGAGCAACCAGAAGGATTTCAGTTGTCAAAGAATGAGATTATGTTTGCATGTTGAAGAAGGCCTTGTATGGTCTAAAACAGGCCACCAGAGCATGGTATTCTATACTGGACAAATATCTAAAACAACAAGGGTTCATAAAAAAAAATGCAAACAACAACCTCTACATCAAGGTAACTCAAGATAGTATTTTATTAATTGAAGTTTATGTTGATGATATTATTTTTGGAAGTGATGATGATAGGTTGAGCTAGAAATTTGCAAAAGATATGAATAATGAATTTGAAATGTCATTACTTGGAGAACTATCCTTCTTTTTGGGTCTTCATATATTTCAAAGAAACCAAGACATTTTTATTTCTCAAACAAAGTATATTAGAGAAATGCTAAGAGGTTCGGAATGGAAGATTGCAAACCAATAAATACTCTTATGCAAACCATTTGCAAGTTAATTAAATATGATGATTTTGAATCTACATATCAAAGGAAGTAAAGTTAAATGATTAGCATCTTACTTTATGTGACAACATCCAGACCAGATGTAATGCAGGAAGTTGGACGGGTGGAAGGATTTCAAGAAGCACCAAAGGAATCACATGTTCTAGCGGTAAAGAGGATATTCAAATATCTCAAGTGTACAGAAGAGTTTGGATTATGCTATCCAAAAGGAAAGGATCTATCACTTATTTCCTACATAGATGCAAATTAGGCAGGTTTCATTGCCGACCGAAGAAGTACAAGTGGAGCAGCGTTCTACTTGGGTGAGTGTTTGGTATCTTGGCTAAGCAAGAAACAACCATCAATATCATTGTCTACATCCAAAGAAGAGTATATTGTAGCAACAACATGTTGTACATAGGTTCTATGGATGAAACAAACTCTGACAGATATACAGGTTGAGTATGATGATCCCATTCCAATATATTGTGATAATACAAGCGCCATCAGTATCTCAAAGAATCTAGTGATGCACTCTAAGACGAAGCACATTCCAATTAAGTATCACTTTCTATGGGAACAGGTTGCAGAGAGGAACATCAGAGTTGAGTAGATGGAAATAGAAGAACATGTTTCATATATCTTTAGAAAACTGCTTCGAAGGGAAGCTTTTGAGTATCTTCGAGAGAGATTCAAGGTAATTTATAATCCAAAATGAATTCTTTTGAATGCTTATCTTATATGTATTAGATTCATATGAGAAAGCACCATAAAGAATACATTTCAGTTTGGGGGAGTAGTTTCAGGAACAGTTCAGTCAGGGGGAGCAGCCCCAAGGACAGTTCAATTAGGGGGAGCTTCCTCGACGGGAAGTTTCCTTTTCCATTGATGTCAAATGGGGAGAGATTCATCAAATGCATGGATAGAGAGTTAGATTCTTGGAGAGAGAGAACAAAGGCATGTTTCCAGGGGGAGCGATGGTCACAGGGGGAGCATGAGCGATATGAATTTAGTATTGCATCAGAGTGTTGCCATCAATGCCAAAGGGGGAGATTGTTGATTAATTGGGTTGGTTGTCATTGATGTCAACCCTTGAAGCAAGTCCAGTAGAAAATTAGGGTATCCCCAACAATATGGTTAAGGGAATTAATATTGTTTGATTTTTAATGTTATGAAGGTTAGTATATTTGCAGGTAATATTATTCTATATGGATAGTACATGTCATGACATTTTCGAGTATATGTGGAACATCACATAACTCCTCACGATTAGAGAGTTATGGCCTTGTGAAGTTGGAGAACCCTCATGAGTTATCTAGAAGATCAAAGAAGTCAAATTATTCTAGAAACTCCTAGAAGAAGTTGACTAGTCAAGTGGGTGAAACTAGGAGTTAATCATGGGTTAAGTTGTTTCAACAAGAAAATAATTAAAAATAAATTAGTTGCAAATAGAAGTGGAGGGTTTACTATTTGTGGATGAAGTGGCTATAAGTGGACAAGTGGCTAGAAATGCGTTAGCCCTAAAAGAAGGAAATTGGGTTAAGTTGGTTAGAAGGTAACCCCTTGAGGAAGCTACATGGAAGTATAAATAAAAGAGCAAGGATCTCTTATTAGCACCTATTGAGCACATTGAATATATATTATTATGTAAGGTTTTTTATAGGTACTCATTGATACATATGAAGTTACGCAAGTCTAAGGTAGCATGAAGGGTTTACAACCAAAGTTTGGGAGTTGTAGAAATATTGAAAAAAAAAACCTAGTTTTTTAGGTGTACGCGGGCTGCAGTGGAGAACAGAGCATATGTACGCTAGCTGACAGTATAACAAGTCACGCACATGTGGGAAAATCCATGAAATCTTGAGTTGTTGAGGGTGTCAGGTTCTTAGAGTCTAAAAGAAAGCCCCCTGGAAGGTCTATAGTGATCGGGTACAACAAATCTATCTATAGATTCAAAAGGTATGTCATATTCTTATGTGTAGTTGGATATTGTTGTCTCCATGAGATATGTTTATGGGAGTTTGAGTTTTTTCCCTAGAGAGGGTGTTGGCTATATGGAACTTATGGTATGAGCTAGATATACATAAATATAGCAGTGGTATGTTGGTATTATTTAGTGGTTCATCTTGTTGGCTCAAGTATTGAGACGTAGTTGTATTTATTGGTACATGGTTGAGGGTTTTGGTTGTGAATTGGTTGTGAAGTTGTTTGCATGGTGTGAGGATGCATATCAGTAAGGGTTTGATGTCTAGTCCATGTGAGTATTATTATACTTGTGCATGATTGTACACACATGTATGGCACATGACTAGAGAGACATAGATGCATTTGGTTAAGGAATGTATAAGATGATGTATGCACAAGGAACAAATACAAATAAGACACAATGGCATGTTGCAGGTTGCAGTATAGACAGGTCGCGTACATACGCAGGTTGCAGTATAGACAGAGCACGTACATACACGAGTTGCAGTATATACTGGTCATGTACCTATTGGGTTTTGTTGGTACACGCTGAAATACAGGTACATGTTGGTTGCAGGTCAATGGCACAGGTTGGTTATAGTTTTTTGGTACAGGTTGGTACAGGTTTACAGTGGTATATCTCACAGTGACAGTGTGGCAGTGATTTCATCATTTGACACTTATATTTCAGAGCGATGGGATGGGGCAAGGATAGGTGGTTTTAGCCACCTTTCGGTTGTAGCCGAAGAACATAGGGGGTTGTAGCCTCCTTCTAGTTGTAGCTAGAGAATTGGGGATTTGGAGCTTCCCTCAGGTTGTAGCCTAAAAATATAGGGGGTTGGAGCCTCCTTCCAGTTGCGCTGGAAAAAAAAGGAAGTCGGTGCTTCCAATGAATGTAATTCTTAAAGACATATAAGAAAAAACATTATGTGGTTTTCTCTTGCATTGGGTTTCCACGTAAAAATATTGGTGTAATATGTATGTGTATTATTGTTCATTGTTCATGGTTTATTTACTCTGCACTTACTGAATGATAATGGTATATTGATCATTAAGATAATTAGCACTTACATATTGCGGTTAAAAGGATTAAAAAGATTTATTACTGATTCACCCCCCATCTCAGTAATCCAACATTGTCCAACCTGTGTTGGAAGCCATGGAGGGGAGTGGAAAGGCCCGAGGGAATGTGAGCAGTGAAGGGGGATTCCATCCCTCGGGTTGTGCAGGTTGAGAGGAAGAGAGCTAGTTGAATGGAATTAGTTGTGAGTCTTGACTATGAGAGGGGGACATTATCCAGCCTTAGGGATCATTGTCTCTTGTGGATTCATAGCCTCGGCTCATGGGTGTCTTGTTGTTGAGAACTGGAACAACAAGGATACAATTGGGAGGAACGTATGTCTTTTGCAACGGGTTGCACATTTTATAATATAAGTTTTGTTATTTAACGTGTTTATTCATATATAATGTTGATATAGTTGTTGAGAAACTCACTCTGAGATATATTTGATTATTATTGCTTGTTGTGAGAAAAATGATGCATTTAAATCCTTGTTTATGTGGATAAATTTTGTTGTATGTATTTAGTTGTTGTTGTTGTGCACAGTAAGAGTAATTATATTTATGTTTTTTTTTTAGTATGGGCAGCTAAAGGAGCTGGAATGTCATGATGTGTGTTATTTTTATGCATTTATATGTACTATAAGAAATTTTATGGGGTTGTTTTAGCAAGTGACGTGACCTAGATAGGGGTTTGGTACATTGCATCAGTTGTACAGTCGTGCAACATTCCTCTTACTTACTAATGATTTCCTTGGAAGTGGTTGACTAAGAATCGACCCAACATGACAGTTGACTAGAGTTTCGACTGAGTATTTGTTGACTGAGTTTAGACTAGGTTGTCTCTCAACTGAAATTTTTGACAATAACTATTGATGGTACTTATTGATACCTCAAGGGGGGGAATACTTGAAGTTATTGATATGTGAACCCAACTGGTGTCTTCTTGTTGACTCGACTATTTATTATTGAATCGACTTGGATTTGTTGAGGCCAACCCAACCATGTTCAATTGTTGTTGGATATGTACTATTGCTTATGTTGGATACAAAGATTGTTTGGATTGACAAAGGTTGATTATCTTGTGTTGTTGGTGACAATGTTCAAACTTCTTCAGGAGTTTTTTTGTATTGTGTTTCAATAGTCTTTGTATTCAAAACAAATTAAAGGGAGAAATCTATGTGCTACGTAATTTTTCTTAAGATAAAATTGAAGAAATTCAGAATGGAAGATTGTGCACTAGTCAACACACCGATGGTCATAGGTTGTAAATTGAAAAAAAAATGATGAATCTACAGAAGCAAATCAAACATTGTATAGGTCTAATGATTGGAAGCCTACTATATGTGATGACATCAAGGCTAGAAATTATGGAAGCAGTAGGATTGGTTGCACGATTTCAAGCTGCACGAAAATAAACTCATGTGCAATTAGTGAAAAGGATATTCAAATATCTAAAGTGAACCTTGGACTTTGACTTATGGTACTCAAGAGGTGAATATTTTACTCTAACGACATATATAGATGCAGATTGGGAAGACAATCTTGATGAAAGAAAAAGTACAAGTGGAGGAGCATTATTTCTAGGAAACAATCTAGTGACTTGGTTGAGAAAGAAACAATCTTCAGTTCATCTATCCACGACATAAGTCGAACATATTGCAGCAACAACTTGTTGCACACAAATTCTCTAGATGAAACAAACACTGTAGGATATCAAGGTAGAATATGATCATACAATATCAATCATTTGTGACAACACAAGTGCAATGAAAATTTCAATGAATCATGTTATGCACTCAAAGACGAAGCATATCCCCATCAAGTACCACTTCCTAAGAGAACAGGTAGCTGAAAAAAGTGTCAAGCTCGAATACATTGCTACCAAGGAACAAGTTGCAGATATTTTTACCAAACCCCTTCCTAGAGAAACATTTGCATATCTCAGACAAAAATTGGGAGCGATATCACTTTCATCTTGTTAGTAAAGAAGCATAGCTCAAGGGGAGCATACCTTTTCCATTGATGTAAAAGGGGGAGAATTACAAATAGGGAGAGAGTTGTAGACAGGGGGAGGAGAATTACAAATAGGGGGAGAGTTGCAGACAAGGGAGAATTACTTCTATTTATGGAGGATTACGTGTTTTTTAGTACAAAGGGGGAGATTTTTGAATAAATTATTGTCAGTTATGTAAAAGGTAAGTAAGTATTCACATACAAATATTCAAAGAAAATGTGAATTTAATAAATACAAAAGTGGAAGTGCATTAGAAATAAAGTCACCTGAAAGTGGATTAGAAACAAAGTGGAGTAAACATGAAAGTATATTAGAAATGAAGTTACCTAAAAGTGGAGTAAACATGAAAGTGGATTAAAGAAAAGGTAAAAGTGAAAGTGGAGTAAAAGTGTACATGGTATTTGCACATGGTTTTAAAACCCATGGTATGTTGAAAAATAAATTAAAAAATAAAAAAGGGGTGTATTAAAAAAATGTAAAAGTGAAAGTGGAGTAAAAGTGCACATGGTATTTGAACATGGTTTTAAAACCCATGGTGGTATTTTTCCCATGGCATGTTGAAAAATAAATAAAAAATAAAAAAGGGGGAAATCAATTATCTGTTTAATAAAATTCGTGTATTTTCAAATGAACATGACTTGCCATGTAGAACTAATGGAAAAATATAAAAGGAGAAGATGGTTGTGAGAAATAATGTGTGTTGGTGAAAATGTAATATTCTTATGCATGTCATTTGAGGAGTGACGATTGAATATCATTCAAGGAGAAATTATTAAATCTTGTGTTCTAGAAAATAAATATGGAGTTCTAGCAAGAAAAATTTGCAAAGGCGGATCTAATGCAAAAGTAGAAGAAGAAGCAAGAAGATTTGGTGAAGGCAGAGCTAAAGCAGAAGTAACAAGTGCAGAGTAGATCTGGTGAAAGCAAAAGTAAGAAGCACATAGCATATTTGGTAAAGACATAAGCAACAAGAAGACCAGTGAAGGAAATACATACGAATAACTCGTAAACTTGTAAGACGGTTGGTGCTTACAAAACAAACAATTTTGGGGATTGGTGTCTCTAGTAGGTCGATGCCTACAAATAGTAAAGGGGATTGGTGTCTCCTATAGGTTGGTTCCTACACAAAAAAGAAGGGGACTGATGTCTCATGTAGGTCGGTTCCTATAAATAGCATAGGGGATCAATGTCTCCAGTAGGTCGGTGCCTACAAACATTTATAATCGTAGGTTGGTGCCTACAAATTTATAAAAAATAAGTTTTTGTGGTTTTCTCTCGAAAGGGTTTCCATGTTAAATATTGTGTCTTTCGGCTGTTACATTTATGGGATTGCTTCATTATGGTTTATGAATGTTAAAAAAAAGATATCCTTATATTGATTCACCCCCCCTCTTAGTATAAGTGTGTGCTCAACATTAGCTTGGGATACATTACAATTCAGGGGAAACTCCTTTATTGGTTCGTTTTGTTTATTTTGATTGGGATGGAAAACTTGATTATCAGAAGTCCATTGTAGGTTATTTCCAAACCTATCACTTGGGATAGTAAAAAGAAACATACCCTTGTTCTTTCTTCAACAAAAGCAAAGTATTAAGACGAAATCAATGAAATTTAAGTATCCCTTTGGATTTGGCATATCCTTTTAGGTTTGGATTATAGAGACAATATCTAATGACACTCTTGTGTGATAATCAAAGTGTCATTCAACTTTCCAAAGATTCATTTCAATATCAACACAACAAACACATTGAGCTACACATGCACTTCATCAGAAAGCTTCTTCGGGATCATGTTCTTGAAGTGCATTATTTCCCTACAGATGATCAAGTTGTAAACATTTTCATAGAGTCCCTTATAGAATTAAAGGTTTCCAAACTTCGATGTATGCTAGGAGTTCAAGAAGTTGTCATTAAGGGAGGATATTATCTAATGCCTCCTTCATTCTCCTATTGTGTTTCCTTTGTAAACCCGTCAATCCTATCCCAAGTTGTTTTTAAGGAGGTATGTTAGGATATTTAGACTCTTAAGAGTTAGTTAGGATCAACTTGGTCTAATATGTCTTAGGTAAAGTGTGTTTTTTAGCATGCATTGTAATTATCTAATATGACAATCATGATTATGGTCTAAACATAAAGTGATTCGACGATTCATCTTCTCCTCAATACTAATCAATGTTGATAACATCAACGATTTTTCATCAATGTTTGACAAAATCGCAAATTTTTCTAGCCACTGATTTTTCGGCCTGAAAAAAATCATGATTTTTTCTTTCGCTGATTTTTTCTCGATTTTTCCAATTTTTCCCGTTTTTTCCTGATTTTTCCCAATTTTTTCCACATAATATATTTTGTATTTTTTCAATGTTTTCTGTGGTTTGCCGATTTTTTCCGATGTTTCCGAGAAGATTTTTTCTGAACCCTCATTGATTTTTTGTCTATGTCAATGTTATCAACATTGATACTAATGGCTATATTGATCCATAGGCTTAACACTCGAGTGGTTCATGATATCTATTTAAAGAACATAGAGATTCATTTATTGATAATCAATTGTGATAAACTCATATGCAAATTACTTTCCTTTTCATTAATATATTGTCTCAAGTGGCTGCATTGGTTGGGGCCATGGACTATTTCTCTCTTTCAGGGTTTAAACCATGTAATACATTGGTGTACTAATCTTTGATCTGTTTGTGTGAGAAGTTGCAATACTTGTGTGGAAATGCCATGTTTATTGAACAATATTTCATGTGTCTCAAAGCTCCATTGTTCACATACCAACCAACATTAGAAGATAAACAAGAAGTCATGGAAAAGGTAGTCTCAAACTGGGAGTTAATCTCCTCTACTCATGCAATAGTCCTAGCTACAACATGTCTTGCACCCTTTCCCTTCTTCAATGGACATTGGCCTACATAATGTCCCATATCATGACATTGGAACCACATCACCTTAATGAAGTATATATTTCCTATATCTATCCCGTCCTTCTTCTTGAAGCCTTTCCTGTTATCCTTCTTCATCTTCCTTACGAGACCAATAGCATCTACTTCCCCTTTTTTTCTAGACAAGAATACAATACGATTTCATCTTGCATAAGATAAACCCAAATCTTAGGAAACTTTGTTATATTTTCTCAAGCATAAACACCCTAAACAAAATGAATCTAGGAAGAATCAATTCCTATTAGGGAAATAGAGATTAAATTTTGATCCTCCACCTTAGTTCCAATGGTTGCCAACTAATCCTTGAGTTCATTGATCCTAGTCAAGTAGTTCACCATAGTATCTATCTTGCTCATGTGAACAATTGAGAGCTGGTTTCACAAAAGCATCTATCAAGAAGCACAATAGTTCTAAAATAACTCAATCAATGAATCAAACATCTTCTTAGCTATTGCCTTATTTGAAATATGTGAGATGAAGTGATCCTTCACAAAATCAAGAGTGATTCTTTTCACTTTGGATTTCTTCTTTTGATGAGCACTCAAAGGTCTTAGATCGGTAGGTTTTGGAATCTCCTTCTAAACATGCTCCTAGAGATCAACCTCCTCCATAAGAAATTGAAGCATGAGCTTCCATGGAACAAATTTGAAATCCCCTTCCAACTTGTCACACTCTCTAAGACTAGGAGTCATCCTTAGACATCCAGAACAAGTCTCAAGTTCACAAAATTAACAATGGATGAAGTAGACAAAACTCTTTCTAGGGTACAAATGTTTATTTACAAGTAACCTAGGTGTGAAACCCCACAACCTCAATAATGTCAAGTACTTCTCCCAATAATATTCACCTAAAACAAAACCTCTCTCTTACTCTAGAGTTATATTAGCCACAACAAGCTCTGATACCATGTGGAAACTTCTCACAATTCAAAATTCAATGCAAAACATAAATTTCACCTTCAACCTAAAACGTTTCATGGACCTTCACCCTGTCATTAGAGAAATTTTGAGGTCAAAAATGGGTCTCAAATCAAAAAAATGTCTTATCGACATCAATTTTAAAAGAACCAATAGGATTCAAGATGATGATGTCAACTATAAGGGTAAATAGTTTTCGAGGGGAAAATAAAATTAAAAAAAAAAAAAAAAAATTGTATTTTCAACTTATCTCCTTATAGGTTTACTCAAATTTCAAGTGTGGTTACTTATTGAATGCAAAATTAAACACATCCAATGACCCACTTTGCATACTTTTGATAGATCCACATTGGGATAAACTTGAAGTACATGAAAAATTTGTGTTTCTTGAAATGTTTTTTCCCATGTATTTCTAGTTTATCTCATTGTCGGTCTATCAAAAGTATGTAGAGTGCATACTTGTTGTATGTGGAATTTAATTCTTCATCCAACAAGTGCCTACACTTGAAATTTGAGTAAACCTATAAGAAGATAAGTCAAAAATACGATTAAAAAAATAGTTTTTTTTTCCTTTTAAAAATTCATCTCTTATTTTATTATTTTAGCTATTATTTTATTATTTCCTTAGGAGAACTATTTTAGATCTCAAAAAAAAATTAATGGCATTTTCAGCCTTAGGAATATTGTAAAACAAGGTACAAAACAACAACTAAAAGAGTACAATGTTTCACTTCTAAACATCCCAAAGTTCCTAATAATTCTTGAGGAGAAAATATACCAAACCAAACAAATAAGTTTCATCCCTTTTAGGGAAGCTTATTAGGAAATAATTGTATCTAAAAATACCCTTTTACGACATTGATAACAATAGTACAACAATAATATGACAATAGTGAAATCAAATCTTTATATTCTTCATTTAGATGTCAAATCACTTAACAATTTTCCTTTTACCTATGTCGAATCAGCAAGACATATTTGGCTACAAATAACAATGCATAAAGAAAATGTATAGCTGAAAATTAAATCTAGAAATTGCACAAGTTTTGGATGGCTAGAAACTTCATTCATATGATCAAAATGAAGTAAATGTGCATACTATATCCTTCTCTCAAGGCTAGTACGAATCCTCCCATCTCTCTAAATCCTACCTAGGGAAAATCAACAAAACCCTAGCAACCAAGAAGATCTATTATGAAAGAATGACTCCAACACATCATCCATTGTAAGATGTCTTCTCTTCTTCTTTTTCACAATTCCACCTTAGGGTTTTATCACAAAACTCTAATCTCCAATATCCAATTTCCAAGGAATAAACCCTAACCCTAGAGCTCCAAGATGCTTTAAGAAGACCAAGAAACCCTAGTGACTTGAGACACATAGAGAGAGCACATGAGAAGACTCTAGAGAGAGAAGCTAGTGGGCACTCTTTTGTAGGTCACATCTAAATTAGCTATGCAAGGCAAATCCACATCCTTCCATCACAAGCCTCTACTGACTCAATTGATCCTTCTAAGCAATGTACTCCACTAGGTCAATTTCCCTTGCAAGAACATTTTCGAAGCCCTAGGCACCTCCGACCCATATTCAATACTTCGAATATAAATACAAGATACCACATGTCAACTAGGGATTTGATGCCCTCCTCCAAGCTACATAACACTCATCATCCCATGTAGGGATATCTCTAAGAAAGTGGATCCTTCATGGCGCCCAATGAAGGGTGTCTACCAAACTATCAAGATAACCCAATGCCTAAGGGAATAACACTAAGCCAACAACCATCTAAGGTCAAACATTCACTGAGCAAGCTATCTCGATTGTGAAAAATATATCAAGGACTATCTCTCATGTGCCAATTCATCTTGGACCATCCGGGGGCTAAACATACACCATATACCCCAAATTTCATGAAGCACCCCAAGCATGGTGTATACACTTTCAAAGTAACCTTGAAAGTTAATAATAGAAGATGTTGATATCCAACATGTTTCATTTTTTTAAATATTTTTTGATTTGCATCAAGTCTTCAATGAAATGAGTGGGAAAGTAATATCTCCTAGAATATTTTCATCTTCTTTGGTATCCATCCTCTTTAAGGATCGAGGGATATAATTTACAAACAATCAATTAGGAAGTGATGTAGAAAAAATTACTTCATATTTGTGACTCAAATTATATCCCAATTTTTATAATTAGAATATGGGTATGTGATAGTGCTACATGGAATAAGTAAGCAAATCGAAATGGCTAGGATGAGTATTGGAGTCGACATTGGTACAAGATTACCCAATGCAATAAACACATTGGCTACCATGGGTTGAGTGTTGACATCTTCAATAAGAGTTGTGAAATCCATAATTGGGGGATTTCCTTCTTCCATATGAATTGGAACAACCTCTGAATCCTCTAAGGTGGTTGTGGGTGGAACCAGAGGCATTGTTTCCTCATAGCATTCCCCTATTGCACTTGATTTCAAAAAAAAATTCTCATGGTAGCTCACACAGAGAAGACACACTTTGTGTAGTTTGTGTAGATACGTGAACCATAAGAAGTTGCTCATTATGAATTACTTCAAGGCTTGAGTGAGCATGGGTTTCCTTGGCCATTTCTTCAAGTTTGATTAAACACTTCTAATTATTCTCTTCATAGGCCATAGCATATTCAGGGAAGCTTTCTCTGTGGTCTTCTTTCATACAGGTTTCCTATAAACTTAGATATTTGTTAATGAGAGGGGCTATTATATCCATATTCAATGGGTCTCCTCTTTTCACTTGACTATTGGGGTTGAGTAGAACCAAAACATAAAATGGTCTTAAATCTCGCAATATTTTTTATAATATCTAAAACAACCCCAATTGGAAATTACGTCAATGTTTTGCTTCAAACAACATTGGTGCAACTGCAATCTAGTTCCCAAGCAAAGAGAAAATTGTGCCACAAGATAATTCACAAAAACAAAAATAAAAATTCTTCTAGGTATCCAAATCACCACTCTGATACCACTTGTGGTAATATTACCTTTGACACTTGAACCATTCAACCAACAATATCTCGTAAACACAAATGTAGCAAAATAAAATGTAACAATGAAACACAAGATAACTTTATTAAGCCACCCTATTCACAAGAGATGTCATGAGCTCCTAACCTTTTTGAGGGGGCAATGTCTAGTAGATATTGAAGCATATACAAGACAATAGATATTCGATGATTCATAAAGAGGAGCCCATCCTTATTTATAGTTATCCTAATGTAGCTTTCTAATGGGCCTTATCTAATGATTATGGCCACATTACATAAATACTAGCACACATTATAACTATTATGCACATCTTTATGTATGCATACATTACAATATAAATGTAGATCCACTCATTATTAATATAACCAAGTTAACTATGCCCAAAGGGGTTGGATCCAATGGTAATAAGTGAGGAGGTTTTCACCATTGAGCAAGGTTCAATTCCCATGAGGGATTTTCCTTTAGCCATGAGATCAACTTGAGGTAGTGGTTGAATGTGTGGTTGCACCCAAAGAGATTATATTAAATGGTCTCATGACTTGTGCACACATAAGTGGATCATATCCCACCCCCATGTCCTTCAAATATATAAAGGGATATGAATCAACGCCACTAAGCTATCCATGGTGTCTAGGGTTTACCATATATACTTCCACTATCCTCTGAAATTTTTTGAAGCGGGTCCCATATTGGAGTCACCTACTTTGAGAAGACTCATACTAGATTTGTGTCGCTAGTTGGAATTTGATGCCATCCCTAATCGTTTCCTTTGTCGTGTTGCTATCAAGAAGACCCACGTGGGCTAGGAATTTTCCTCTCCTAGTGTTGGTCGAAGGCTTTTTCTCATCGTCGACACTAGAGTAGGACTCGGGAGAAGTTTCATCTTCATATTTTTTGCAAGGAATGGGTTAATCCAAGGGAGACATCTGCAAGGAATCTGAGGCTTTCAACAATCTATTTTGGTCTCTGAATCCAACCAAAAGACATTAGCCACAATAACTCCGTTTTGTGAAAAGGCTAGAAGCCATCCCTCATTTGGAACTCTCGTCTTTACAACTAAGAAGGAAAGTCCTCATTTATTTTAGAGGGATCTAGTTGGAAATTTTATAGGCCTCTGGCCCAATCCAAAATCCATGGAAGCATGGGTAGTAGAAAAATGGTCCTCAAAAATCAATAGATAGGTAACTGCATTTTCCTCTAGTCATAGGTTTTATATCTTTCTCTTTTTAAATAAGGAAGTGTGTGATATGATATTTAGATCTAGGCCATACTTCATGGGATCTGGGGGAATGTATCTATCCCCATGGACCCTTGATTTCAATATAGAATAGGAAATTACGACAGCCCTAGTTTTGGTCAAATTACTTCACCTCCCATTAGTTTTCTAGGATAATAGCTCCCTTAGAGTGATTGGAAACAAATTAGGTCGGTTCACTGATCGTGCATAACCAAAAGGGAATTTATATTCTTGCACAAGAGTATGCATGGAGGTTGATTTGGAGAAGAGACTCCTAGAATCCCTGCAAATCAATCTTGATGGGTGGAGTCACCATCAAGCATTAAACTATGAGCAAATTCTTTTCAAATGCATGGCCTATCATGCCTATGGAAATTTTTCTATAAAATGTCCAAAAATCCAAGAAGAGAAACATCCTTCAAAGCAATAGTTAAGGAAGGAATTTCCACCAAAGTAGTAGTGAAGGAAAGAACTTGTGTTCAAGACAATTACAAATAGGTGTAGGATATTTCATCGAAAGGGGCCATCCCCTCCAAATCCATGACAAGAGGGGCCACCCACATCAAGCATCAACAAATGTGAAGCCCTTGGGAACCTAGATGGCTCAATAAACCCTAAAGACACAAAGAAGGAAGTAGTAGAAGAACCAACATTGGATCTCAACTTTAGACCAACTCAACCTAATATCGATTTAGATCCATCGCCCAAGGATCTAGTGGCTAATGCCTGAGAAGAAAAGAAGTAGAAGAAGAAGAGGAAGATGAATAATATGCAAAGGAGTCATAGGAGGAAACAGATGAAGATGAGGAACAAAAGAGGGAAGAGAGGGAATCGGGTTGGGAAGAGGAAAATGAAGCGGAACTAGAAATGCAAGTTCACTCTAAGTATGCTAAATCCTTCTCTTTTGTTGAAGTCTTGAAGAAGAATGCCCCAAATCCCCCCCTCTTACAAGAGGAAGGAATTCTAAGGGGTCAGATTTGCAGAAGAAAATATCCTCTCGAGACGTCAGGCAACTCTTGGCTTCCCCTGGATTAAAGGAGGGGTTGGAGAAAACATGTGATAATTATGCTATGCTTCTGTATTAACCTCTATAATCAATTTGTGAGAATCTATTCATGTACTCAGAAAATTGGCATAAGAAGCCTCTATAGAAAAATTTGTCTTCTCTCCCCAATGTTTTGTGAAGGGAGGTGAAAAATTTGCAAAATAACTAAAGCAGAGTTTTGATGTGTATTTGTTGAGAACTACACTGTAGCTTTTGCTATATATATATATATATATATATATATTAAACAACACTTTAGGCCTTTATTACATCACTACGAAGGATCATAATGTACTTTCCATTAGTTATGCAAAGATGACCTATATATTAAACCCCTTAGATATTTCTTAATGAAGAGGTCTAATATATCCATATTCAATGGATCTCCTTTTTTGCGAGGGTTTTCACACTAAATAGAACCAAAACATAAACTACACTATGGACACCTTAAACAAACTTAGATTACTAACATAATGATTGAAATTATATTCTTATCACCAAAATTGTCATAATATAGTAAGAAAGTAATATGGTCAAAATATTCAATAAGAAATTTTGCATGATAATTAATCTCAATCTTTTCTCGACTTTTATTTTATAAGTTGTATGGTTGAGTGATAAACCTTCTGACCTATGGATTGCCAATTCCCAAGTAGGTCGTTAAGGCGATTGCTTGGTTTTACCTCTTACAATAAGAACAAATGAAATAATTTTACATAAAATTTCATCCCAAAAAACCTCGCACAATGATTACATCCAACTAAAACATATGTTAGAAGATCCAAAAGTAAACTTCATAAACTATATATAAAATTTATTAAACAACTCCAAAGTGCCTAAATTATGAATCTTGCCTTTGAACATAAGTTAAAAGTGGGCATCATCTTAACTCCAATGATAAAAAGCTCCAAATCCAATTATTCATTGTTTATCTTAGTGAAATAACTATGTTATAGCCTTAAAACAAGGCTATACATATTAAGTTATGATAGGGACTTCACATGATGCTTACTGTGATTGTGCATATTATTAATTCTCATAAACAAATGTATTATAGTCAATGATTGCATGGATTTCAAAGCATGCTTATTGTGATTATACATATAATCATTTGTGAGAAACAAATGTATAAACTTATCAAATTGCATGGATTTCAAAGCATGCTTATTGTGATTATACATATAATCATTTGTGAGAAACAAATGTATAAACTTATCAAATGACTTGTAAAGAAGAATCCATATGAATCATATCATAGGTAAATTTTTATTCATCTACATTTGGCATTGCATTTCTAATATTCTTTAACCACTAGCATAAATGTTATTGTCATGGGGTTTATCCATCTTGCCTAAACATTGTATAAGCATCACAACGCTGGTAAACAACTTCCATAACTCCTGGATAGGAGCTTAACATGCATATATAAAACTATCCATCACTGGTGGCAACTATGTTATGACACTTCCTAGTGATGTAATGAAGGCCTCGTAGGATGGTTAGTATTAAAAAATGGGTGTCTTTCTTACAGTTTAATGATTGTGCTGCACAGAAAGACAGCAAATGCTTAGTTTGTAGCCAGAAGAATTGACCAGTTGTGTTTATTGATCAACTCCTAAATACCATTTAGACGGACTTGTTTACTGTTGGGTTGGAGTGCCAAAGCCTTTACATCACATGCAAATACAAATGCCAATGTCTAGACTCTTTTTGGAGTGGGCGACTACATTGCCATGAAATCATTAACATTGGCAGAGTCTAAGCGCGTCCATGCCCACATTATCATAACTAGGTTCGAGCCTTGTATTTTTACATGGAACCGTATCATCAACATGTATGCCAAGAGCCCATCGCTGGCAGATGCACGACAAATGTTTGACAAAATGCCTGAGCGAGAACGAGATGGAGGGTCCTGGAATGCTATGATAGCAGGTTATGCTCGCCATGGCTGTGGCAAGGAAGCCTTAAAACTGTTTCGACAAATGCAGAGCCGAGGAGTGAAACCAACTGATTCCACCCTTTTCAATGCAATCAATGTCTGTGCAGGTATGTCAGCTCTGGAACAGGCCAAGCAACTCCACGGCCACATTATCACAGGTGGTTATTCATCAAATGCCTTTCTGGCCTGTAGTCTGATTGACATTTATGCCAGATGCGCCACTGTGAGGGATGCACGGCAAGTGTTTGACGAAATGCCTGAGAGAAACGCCGATACATGGGATACCATGATTGCAAGATATGCCCGGCTTCGGCACTGCGAGGAGGCTTTGAAGCTCTTCATACAAATGCAACAGGAGAGCATGAAACCGAGTAAGTTTACGTATGCGAATGCGCTGTCTGCATGTGCTCACCTTACAGCTCTGGAACAAGGTATGCAATTCCATGCGCACCTCATTCAAACTGGGTTCGAGTCTAATGTAATTGTGGGGAGTGGCCTTGTTGACATGTATTCTAAGTGTGGGAGTATAGAGGAAGGTTGCCAAGTATTTGATGGAATGCCTGAGAGAGATGTAGTTGCCTGGACCGCAATGGTTGCAGGATATGTGAAATGCGGAAGAGTGGATAATGCTCGTCATGTGTTTGACAAAATGCCTGAACGGAATATTGTGTCCTGGAATGCAATGGTTGCAGGTTATGCTCAGAGTTCTCGAGGTAGCGAGGCCATAGAAATATTTCGTCAAATGCTGCCAGTGCAAAATAACTTGGACCAGGTCACCTTTGGTAGCATTCTAAGTGCATGTGCCAGTGTAATGGACCTGGAACTGGGCAGGCAGATCCATGCCTATGTCTTCAGAACTGGATTTGAATCAAATGTTTTCATAGGAAATGCCATCCTTGATATGTATTGTAAGTGTGGGAGCTTAGAGAATGCACGTCAGTGGTTTTGTAAAATGGTCAAACGAGATAAGGTGTCATGGAATGCAATGATTTCAGGCTATACCCAGCATGGGCAGGATATGAAATCTCTCGAGATGTTTTCTCAAATGCAACTGGCAGGCATGAAGCCAACACAGTTCACCTACAGTAGCATTCTCAGTGCTTGTGCTAGCTTAACAGCTCTTGAATATGGAAAGCAGGTCCACGCTTGCATCATGAATGTTGGCCTTGAATCAAATGTCTTTATAGGGAGTGCCCTTGTTGACATGTATTCCAAATGTGGCAGTGTCAGTTTTGCACGCCAAGTGTTTGACGAAATGGCTGAACAAGATGTGGTTTTGTGGAATGCTATAATAGCTGGATATGCCCACAATGGAAGTAGCAAAGAACCCCTTGAACTGTTTGAAAACATGCTACAAGCTGGAATGAGGCCAGACTACATTACATTCATTGCTGTCCTTAATGGCTGCATCAATGAAGGCCTCGTTCATGCAGGCTACCGCTATTTTGAGTCAATGGATAGAGATCATTATATCACCCCAAGAGTGGAACATTATGCCTGTATGATTAACCTCCTTGGTAGTGCCGGGCACATGGATGAGGTAAAGGAATTCATCAATAACATGCCATTTGAACCCAATGCTATTATGTGGAAGTCACTGCTTAATGCCTGCAGAATTCATGGTAATATAGAGTTAGCAAAACGTGCAGCTGAATACCTGCTTGATTTGGAACCAGAAAACAGTGACACTTATCTCATGCTGGCAAATGTGTATAGCTCTGCTGGCAGGTTGCATGAAGCAGCAGAGGTGATAAAAATGATGAATCAGAGGATGTAAAAAGGTACAAAGAATGCAGCTTGGTTAAAGTTAAGGACAGGGAGCTTTCATTTGAAGTGAAAAGATCACACTTACAGCCAACCGAAGTCCATGTAATGCTTGAGATGCCTGCTACAGGTCCTGATGATGGTCAGAGCACGATATGTAGGTGATGACCTAAATGTATACAATTACACTGAATGATAAGATTATTATTTCAAATGGAAAGGCAGGAAGGCGATTGACTGAGTTTCAGGACAAGGGGCATAGAATTCAGGTAAGCAATGAATTCGACTTCAGGGCAAGGGGACATATACGGTGGTTGAGACACCAGACAGGGGTGATGATCGAGTCATGATAGTATTGTATGATGTTGCACAAACATGAGGATTGGCATCTCCATGACATAGGGAAGCTGGGGTGTTGGTTTGAGACCTTGTAAAGGTTTCAAAGATTTTGATTTTGGGCTGGGGAAGCTCAGGGTTCAAAGGTAACTCTGTGCTTATCAAACACCTGTGCCTGCTGCCGAATAAGTTCCAATTTACATTGAACAATATACAAATATCTACAATCCCCTTTTAAACGTGGCCAATGATGAAAAATGTAGAAGTTATTATCTTCTGGAGAGGCTTTTCCTGTACATTTTGTGTTGTGAAGTAACTTCTTTCAGTTTGCTATTCTAACTTATACAGGCCCTTGCCCTTGCCCTTTTTGATAAGACTGCTGCCAAGACTTTCTTATCTGAGAAGGAATCGACTGACAAAACTTGTCTAGTGTCCAACTAGAGTAGACAGCACGAGTTGTCTATAAAGAACCCAGTTCCTTTGAATGCATCTGCCCTCAAAAATGGGTTTCAGATTCTGATACTCTGCGCATATAGTTATCCTTTTCTTCAACAGTTCCCAGTGATATAACATTTATTAGAGAGAAATGCAAACTATGTTTTATTAATTATATATATAATTAACAATTAATGCTAATCGAATGGCATGTGTGAACTCTGCGTTGCATTTTGGTCTGAAGTACCAAGAACTTAACCCATGATTAATTACATGGTGAATAGGTGATATTCCACAAGCATATATACAAGTGACAATTTGCATGTAAGAACTGCACTAAGATTTGGCTCAATGCTTTTAAGATATAATTTTCTATAGATGCTCTCTCTTCTGAATTTATAAGAGTCTTGGAAATGTTAGAAATAAAGAGATGTGTTCATTTTTTCATAGACAATATAGCAATATTGTCACCCAACCATAAGCACAAAGGCCACCCCCGAGCACCTTAACCTTGACAGACAAAATATTTTCGGAACCAGACCAATAGCCAACCAAGGTAGTGCACCTTTCTCTAAGGCTAGAGGACCAAGCAAGAATAACCAAAGACCAAGCAGAAAGTCCAAACCATAACCAAGAGAAAGTCCAACCAAAAGCCAAAATATCAGTTGCAATAGTTGCAACTGCACTCCGTCTCCAAACTTGCGCACCCCTAGTCTTATGCAGTCATGAGAGTAAGAGTGACAAATGAGCTCTAGCGCCCTCTTAGTTATAGTGCTCTTTGTCACGTGTCTAGGCCGACTTCTTCTTTTCGAGGTTAACACTTATATATTAATTCTTTTATTGAGCCGACATGTCTTCTAGGGATTCTACACATCTATTTAGGGTTTCTCTTGCTTCCCGAAATATTCTAGTCTCGTCAAAGGTTACACGTAGAGGTTAATACCTCACGCAACTACCATAGTATCAACACTCCCTCCTAGCTAGGAAGGTATTAAAGGCAATGGTCTTGAGCACAAATAAACCATTCAACCGGTAACATCATCATAGCCACACAGGCTATCTCATGATCACGTAGATCAACTCACGAGCAACATCATCACTATCAGTATCATCTTGATAGCATCAACTGCATCATCTCTCGAAGCCATACTCCATCTGAGTAATCAGGCATAATGTTGAATAAGTCACTCACTCCATAGAGTGATACAAAGACCATTCTTCTAATAATAATTGTTCCAACAGATGTTGAAAGCCACGCCATGGGCTACCAGAACCATTCTTCTAATTCAAACATACGTCCTAGAAAAATGACTGTCCGGGACCATTTTCCCTCTGACCACTACTGTGAACTCAGGGAAAATGTGTGTCTTGTACCAATCTCTCCACTCTGATCGCTACTGTGAACTCATGGAGAAAGACCATTCTTCTAATCTAGACATGCGTCCTAGAAGAATAGATGTCCATGGTAAATCAACAATCTGTCAAACTGGACCATTCTCCAGAGGGAGAATGTATGTCCACCAACAATTTGTTCTTCCTGAACCATTCTCCGCGTGGAGAATGTTTGTCCATCAACACGTTGACTATCCATCTAGCTGGAAATCATCTCCAACACTAGTGATAGTCTCTATGGAAATCAAAACAATGTCATCCAATAGAACACAATTGTGTCTATTCATAGTAGTATACAACTACTAATCAGTGGTACACAACCACTCCTAGTAGCACACGACTACTAACTAGTGACACATAGTCACAACTAGAGGAACACATCCACCACAGTAGCATATAGCTATTGTCCAGAGACATACAGTCTCCACAACAATCATATCATCTGATATCAACCTACATAACAATATCATGATACAAACTGAGTCATCTGGGCCATTCTTCCACTCACATCTATGAGATCTAGAAGATCATCTTCCCTCAAAAATTAAAACATCAGCCATGGGCTATCTAGACTATTCTTCCTAAGCATAGAAGAATAATTGTCCCTAATTTTTTAGCCTGGACCATTCACCTAACTGGGTCATTCCTGTGGGACTAATCATAGTGCAACTTGGAGAGAATGAGTCTTCCCTGGGGAATGTTTGTCCTTGATTGTTGAACCTGGACCATTCACCTAACTAGGCCATTCTTCCAACACTAACCAGAGTGCAACCTGGAGAGAATGAGTATGCCATAGGGAATGATTGTCCTGCACCAACCTCCTATAATGGATCATTCTTCAAAGTTGCTCACAATTGTGAACTTCGAAAGAAGGATTGCCCAGAGAGGCAGACCATTCTTCTTGACCACTACTTAGAGTGACTACCAAGAAGAATGACTGTCCTAGACCATTCCCCCACACTGGCCACAAGGGGAATTGTTGTCTATGGTACATCAGCAATCTATCGGACCATTTTCATTACGAAATTGGTTGTCTAATCTGGACCATTTTTGAACTAGAAAATGCATGTATGTCAAAAATCTTGGGCCACTTTCCGGACTGGAAGGTGATTGCCCAACCTGGACCATTTTCTGAACTGGAAAATGACTACCCATAAATCAATAACATATCGGTGTTCCCTCCCAACCTGGGAGTAATCTCTTCCTTTTCCAATAAGGAAGTCATCTCCACGAGTACCACCTTGTCCCTTAAGTACACAAACTTTTCATCTTGGACAGAGGCTTTACCAAAATATTTGGTATCTGCTCAATTGTGAAGATATACTAGAGAACCACTTCTCCCCTCTGGACTCTATCATGGAGAAAATGATACTCGATCTCAATGTGCTTCGACCTATCATGGAACATCAGGTTCTCTGAAAGCTTCACACAGCTTTGATTATCACAATATATCACGGTCGAATCCAACACCTGATCAAACAGTCCAGAAACTAGCTTATGGAGCCACATTGCTTCCGTACAAGAATCACAAGCTACAATATACTCTACTTCTGCAATGTTGAGTGCAACAGACTTTTGTTTCCTGCTAGCCCATGACATCGTGGCAAAGCTCATACTGAAACATATCCAAGTAGCACTTATTTTGTCATCTGCACTCTCTGCCCAATTTGAATCAATAAATCCATGCAGTTGTATATCATAACTCAAACATCCCACAAAGACATTTGAAGGAATGTTTTGCAATTATTCAAATCTTCATGGCTAGGTTCCACTTGGAACTATTTTCACAGCAAAGCAAATGTTCGGCTAAGTATTTTCCAAATACATTAACGAGCCAATCAATTGTCGATACAGAGACGGGTCTACTGGATCAGAGTCTCTCAACTTCTTCAGATCTGTCATCATGGGAGTTTTCCATGGATGTGCAATCCATCATCTCGAACTTCTGAAGAACCATTTCAATATACTTCCTTTGTCATAGGAAGTTTCCACCACGCTTTTGCTGTACATGAGAGGCTCTGCACCAAGTTTGCTTGAATCCATACAAGGGTCTCTTTCTGGTATACCTAAAAACCTTGAGGTTGCTCTACATACGCTTCTTCTTCAATTACTCTGTTGAGAAGAACAGTCTTTACATTCATCTGATGTAAACTCCAACCCATGGATACTACAAGAGATATAATGGCTTAGGTAGAGGTATATTTGGTTACTAGAACAAGTTGTCATTGTAGTCTTCTCCCTCCTTTTGGGAGAACCCTCTAGCCCTGAGACTCGCCTTGTATCTATCAATGCTTAAGTCTTTTTCACAATTTTTCACATACATTGTTCTTCATCACAACTTCCTTCCATTCATTTTTCTTGACTGCTTCTAGTGGGTTCAAGCTTGGTTGGATTGACTTTTCTTTCTTTCTTGGAATCTTCATGTTCTTCCTCATGTTTCTCTTCAATGTTGGAGTCCATGGAATCTTCTATAGATTACATGCCCTTCTTTCCTGAAGGCTCCAACCTTCCGCCATAAATGTAGATGGACAACCAAGGATATTCAAGGCTTCTTTTCGAAGAAGACTTCTTCTAGAGTCAAATTGAACATGTGTTGCTTATCATGGCTGCTACTTCCAATGAAGAACATGGATAGATACTTCATAGTATTTACGGGTTTTTCTTCAATGGATCATATCATTGGGGATTAGCTCCCTCCTAATCTCGACTTCATGTCTGAATGAACAATATGCATGCTCTTCTTTTGGAATTTTGTGATTAGCTCCCTCCATCTGAGAGAGTACATGCTTCCATTTGTTGCATCTCTCTTTGGTTTCTGCAAAGTGTCACAAACCTATTCTGGTTTCCTTTTGATTCTTGACTTCCTTCGAGTCTGACTCCTCTGAGTCTCTTTAAGTTTGTTTTTATATATTTTGATTGATGCCATCTGGCAGTTGTGTCATCCTTGTAAACTTCTTCTAAGACAGCTTCTGCAAGGATTGTTCATCAAACATATTTCACAAGGGTACCTACCTGGAACAAGAACAACAAGAGAAAACAAGAAATATCTCTCTAGAGGAAATGTTAGTTCATCTTGCAAACAAGTACAATAAGCATCTATATCAATGCTATTCATATGCAATCAAGTATTCATTGCACCTAGCAATAATAGAACCTTTCAAAGAGTGCTTTCACAATTTGTAATGTAGCAACTATCACCCTTGATATATACAAATTTGAAGCTTAACAATTTAATCAAACCTGGAACTTGAAGCCTCAATTGTTATGGAGGGTGTGCTTGTTCCTTTGAATGCACTGAATCCAAGATTACAGCTTGGACAAGGTCTCTGCAAACACACTCATGTTTTGCTAGATGATATAACTTGGATAGCATATACAAGTGCATACCCTTGGAGTCTTGTAGCATCGTCCAGCTTGTCTTCCAATCTAAAACTAGATGTCATCTTGAGAAGAAGAGATTAGATTCAATGATTAGAATAAGCTAGAAACTCTAAAATTTCAACTTTGATCACAAAATTAATTTGACCAGAAGTCAACCTTTGACTTTGACCACAAATTCAAACCTGACGTTTTTGTTAGTTGAGGGTACCAAGAGGTGCGCTAGGGGGTACCAAGAGGTGTGCTAGGCTAGGGCGCACTAAGATCTCAAGGAATTAGGTCAAATGCTTCTCCAGAAGTGCCCAAACACAAGGGTTAGGATTTGTTGCAGTTGCATAATCAGAAAACCTAGTTGCAGTTGTAACTGGTGCCATAACGAGCTTAACAGATAACTTCCCAATCTATCTTATAGTGGTTAGACTATCTGAAGATAGTGTGGGCCCATAACCTGTTAGAAATAAAGAGATGTGCTCATTTTTCCATAGACAATATAGCAATATTGTCAGCCAACCATAGGCACAAAGGCCACCCCCAAACACCTTAACCTTGACAGACAAAATAATTTCAAAAGCAAACCAATAGCCAACCAAGGTAGTGCACCTTTCTCCAAGGCTAGAGCACTAAGCAAGAATAACTAAAGACTAAGCAAAAAGTCCAAACCATAATCAAGAGAAAGTCCAACCAAAAACCAAAATCTCAGTTGCGGTAGTTGCAGTTGCACTCCCTCTCTAAACTTGCACACCACTAGTCTTATGCAGTTGTGAGAGTAAGAGTGACAAATGAGCTCTAGCGCCCTCTTATTTATAATGTTCTTTGTCACATGTCTGGGTTGGCTTCTTCTTTTAGAGGTTAACACTTAAATATTAATTATTTTATTAAGCTGACATGTCTTCTAGGGTTTCTACACATATGTTTAGGGTTTCTCTTGCTTCTCGTAATATTCTAGTCTCGTCAAAGGTTACACGTAGAGGTTAATACCTCCCGTAGCTACCATAATATCAATAGGAAATATGTTGCAAAGATAGAGCTAAGATGTTTTATGACATTTTTCCCTCTAGCAAGATATTGATGAAAAAAGGAGATTTTATCAATGTGATATCAATCCAATGATCACCTACATAGAACAACAATACTTGGAAGAGAAAATGTCCATGCATAAAATACATTTAGTCTGTCAATTCAAGCTAAGCTCTCGTCCCTTGGCCATGGAAACGGGGAGATGGAAAATACAAATTGAGTTGAGTGTCTATGTTTGCTTTGCAAGGAAGGAGAAGTTGAGGATGAGGTGCATGTGATCCTAGGAAGTCATGTTTACAAGCAAGGAGGAGGCACTCAATCAATTACAAAGGTTTGAATAATTTACATCATGGTTATCATAATTGACAGATTGGAAGTTTTTTTTGGCTATGGAGCAGCTCTCCAAACCAGTTTTGGGCCTGCTTGGACTCTGAGCCAGTAGACCCGCACTGCCAATGCCAAACAAAAAATCACAACAAATAAGCAAAAGAACATTCTACAAGGTTCCTAAATATTAATCTCATCTTATTTATAGACACCCCCCCCCCTCTATTTGTTTTTCCAAGGAACACCTCACAGGGAAACTCTTAGGCCATTCCATGTATTCGCAGATGATACCCAGTGCAAAGCCATCAATGTTGATTATGGTGCCTAATCCAACATGCACATCAAATGAGGAACGCAACAAAGGCAACTAACTTGGGGGATCAACCTCAAGACCTCCTACATGAATTAGTTCAAAGCACTCAACAACTCGAGCTATCCCACTAGGATGAGGTGCATGTGATGTTGCGATGTCCTATTTACAAGCAAGAAAGAAGAACACAATCAAGCACAAAGGTTTGAATAGTTTAAAACATGGTTATTAGAATTGACAGATTGGAATTTTTTTTTGCTATGGAGCGGCCATCCAAACCAGTTTTGGGCATGTTTGGACTCTGTGTTAAAATAATAGGTGTGCTCGTTTTCACCATAGACAATATCACTATATTGTCACCCAACCATAGGCACAAGGCCACCCCTGAGCACCTTAACCTTGACAGCTAGAATAATTCTGGAAGAAAACACTAGAACAAATAGTCAACCAAGATAGCGTACCTCTCTCCAAAGCTAGTGCACCAAGCAAAGAAACCAAAACCATAAGCCAAATACCAAGTCACCACTGCAACAGTTGCAGCTCTCCTCCAGTCATGTGCACCACTAATCCTTATGAAGTCATGAGAGTGAGTGTATCCAAATGAGCTCAAACGCCCTCTATTTATAGTGCTTCAAGTCACCTAACTGGGTCGACTTCTCTTCCTGGAGGCTAATAACTTAATATTAGATT
>ML786120.1:45489-80703 GCA_009831015.1 Picea engelmannii
ATATATATATATATATATATATATATATCATCGCGAAGAATCGTTTGTTTCTAAAGATGATTCGTAAGTTGGTGGGAGGTTGGAACTAATGCATGATAATGACAAAACGAGATCAGTGTTTCCTCCCATAAAATAAACGATTCGAAATGCATGTACCGCATATGAAAGCGATTCGAAATCCATGGACCGGAAGCTGAAAAACGGATGGTCTTCTGGTTCGTTTCGTTCGGAGATGAGTGAGGAGTTCCATGTGTTTGTCATGTTTTACTTTAAATTTTTTATATATATATTTACGTCGAAAGGCCTATACCTATTGTTACGTTGAAAGGCGTATACCTATTGACAATGGGCACAATTAATGATCTTTTAACCTTATTTAACCTTAAATCCTAATCTGATGGCTATGCATTGAAGATGCTGGCATATTCTTAGTCGTCCTCCAAAATCAATGGGTCGGATTTATTGTTCATAACTTTCTTGCATTTATCAAGGCATCCTTTAACATGTTAACTTTTTAACATTTACCTAATCACATTAAAAAATTACTGTAACGATATGTAATTGCCACGTTCTGCTTCCGGCCGTTTAATACCCACGCATTCCATTTATCAACCTCAAACGTTTCATATTACAACAGGTGTGACCTAGCCGCCTTCTTTTGTAACTGGTAGTGGCCACGTTTTTATGAAGGTGAAGCGCGTCGATGTGGTATGAAGGTGAAGCGCGTAGGCGTAAGCTCTTTTGTATCTGCGTTTATCAGATACGTTGCACCCGGTAGCTTCTCCGGGACCGTTTCCTTTGTAATGCTCAAAGACCGTGAATCAACTACCTATCTACTTGGCAATGCAAAGCTGAAGAATTAAATTTACAATTAATTTTAGCAGTAAATGTGGTTGAGTAAAAATTTTAATTATCGCAATCATTCTCGTCATTGCAAGTGAACTCTTGTATGCAACGAATGCAATTGATGGAAGAGAGAATTTTTGTATCTGCGGGTGAAAATGGTAAAACCAAAGACTTTTGAAATCTGTGATGAAGTTTAAATTTTCATTTCTCATTGATTCTGTTGCATGTCCCAACAACTGATTTCAACGAGACTAGGTTGCAATACTTCTGATTTATTGAAGCGTATTGTTGTCATTTCTATGTGTTAGCTAAAACTGTTTTTCATTTCTAGGCACAGTCATATATATTTTATGACTGATAAACCCCGAAAGACTATATAATTTCTCTCCTGCATCTGTCAAGGTTTCAGGTTAATTGCATTGAGTACGCGGCATCCAACCCTCTCTGTAAGCTATGGAAATGGCAGCGAAATGATCATTCTATGGAAATGGCAGAGAAATTCTGATCATTTAACTGCCATTTCCATAGCTTACAGAGAGGGTTGGATGCCGGGAGTACTCAATGCAATTAACCTGAAACCTTGGCAGGCTCAGGAGAAAAATTATATAGTCTTTCCGCGTTTATCAGTCATAAATTATATATGACTGTGCTAGTTTTAGGACATTTGTTTTAAATTTGTTGAGAGATTGTTGTATCTACAGGTTTTAGTGGTTAATTTAGTGTAATTCTAATGTTTCATATATTTTTAAACATCTTTAATTTTTTTTACATTCAAAAATACAATTTAAACAACATAAAGTTATAATTTTTTGTGTGATTTTGTATAAATTTATGTAATCCTATTAAAAAAACAAAAAAACTTGAAATAATTAAACAAAATCATCAATATTTTATTAATTAATCTTTGACCTAATTTTTAATTCGTATTAATTATTTATTTAACTTTTAACACGCAGATTTTTAAAATAATTAAATCACTCTCTTTTATAATACGGAATTCATGAAGAGCTGTCCACGATAACGCTGTCTCTGTTATAAATATTTTTGTACATTTGCTGGCATCTATTGAGAGCGGAGAAAACCAAGCAAAAATTTGGTACAGAAAAATTCACAAACAACAAAAAGGAAAGCAAAGTAGTTGGCCGTGCGCACATGTATGGTCTGGAACTAGACAGTTCTAGCCTCTAGGTGACTGGCGTGAAGAATCTTCCGGATTGTAAATGGCACTGAAGAATTGGTTAACATGATTAGTTTACAGTGAAAGTACTAGTTTACATAATTAGTCTACAACAAGATAATTTGTGGAGTAATGTCTCTCGTCCTGCACATCACGAGAGTTTTTTTCATTTTAGGTGTAGGTGGCAAAACAAAGCCAACGGCAAAGTTATCATTGTTATATAATCAGAAGGACCTGTTTTCTATGTCATTTTACATTATTGTAAAGGAAAAAAGATAGTCATCGTAATTCGGAATTTGTTATTAACCTAGACGGATGAATCCATGAAGTACCAAAATTTTTATTCACGCTTTCTAAATTTAAAAAAGTTTTCATCTTCAAAGACTTGATCTCTCTTTGCATATCAAAGATTTGGATTGAAGATGGGCTTTTTTACAAATTGGAGTTAAGATTCTTTGTTTTTTTACAAATGGTCTTATTTACCTTCCAAACAGTATATTGGATATCTTTCCCTTTTTCCCAATGATTCTGCTATCTTAGATCCACTCTAAGCTCACTAGCTTTGTTGATATGTATTCAGAGTTTTCTTGAAGGAAGGAGGTTGAAATCCCTTCCTTCTATCATCTTGTTTATCCTTTTACTTATCTGTCCAAGACTTTTGAAAATCTTCCCTGCCTTTGCTCTAGTCATACATAGTATTCGGCCTTTCTAATTGTTTTTTCAAAAGTATTAAGCTTATTAAGTGAATTTTATCTTTGTAATATGTAAAAAAAATACAATTATGAACCTTTATATATATTTTTTTTCATTTTTAATATAGCTAGTATATTCTTCCATGGTCATATTTTCCAACTTGAGATCAAAATATCCATGTATCTTCTTGCCATTATTGCTAGAAACACATTTTGAACTATTTCCAAAAAATCTACTTCTCACACATGTGCTTAACTTGATTTAGTGTGTCTTATCAAAAATAAGTTTTCCTATGTACATTGTATATGATGATTCCTAGAATCGAAGAATAATTATGCATCTAAAAGTAGTTTCTTATTCTAAAGAACTTCCCCAAGATCTGAGCTATCAAAATTATTCCCCTCTGAATTAAGATTCCAATACCCATACCCAATTTAGGCTTTTAAGCTAGAAGTTATGGCTCTACTCAGTTCCTTCTACCCTTTTCCTATGTACATTGTATATGATGATTCCTAGATTGGAAGAATAATTATGCATCTAAAAGTAGTTTCTTATTCCCACCAACGAAGCTTCATCTCCTATGCCATCTTGTTTTCACAATCAAAGCTTGGTGGTTTGATCTTCCTAAGCTCTTCTTGCAATTCGTTTTGCTCACACCTTCTCCTTTGATGTCTTAATGGCGATAATTTTGGGTTTCTCTATGAATCTTCAAATGCGTATGGCTTCCTCACCAAACACATTTGTGAGTAATGATGCCTTTGATTTCTAGTAGAAATTCTTGAGCTCTTGGATCTTCCATGGTTTTCTCTTCTTAAATGGAATCTACCTCTTTGGATCTTCCATGGTTTTCATTTTCTTTTGCAAATTATTTAGTCTCTCAAGAAGTTGAGTGTTTAGTTTATTTTTCATCTCTTAAACTTTCAACATCATGTCATCATCATCCCTACATCTCTCACCTACATGTTCAAGATCTTTATAGATTCTACCAACTCTAATCATTCCATTCTCTTTCTATGATCATTAGACTCTATCTCGTTTATGTTAATATTCATGCATCTAACTTGTTTTTCATTGATGTAAGGTCCTTGTCCATATTCAATGTCTCCTCTTCAATAATATTTTTCAATTATGTTCTATATGTGTCCTTCATGTAATTACAAGAAGTGTGGATATGATCCAGGTGGATATTGGCGGCCACGCACCTATTCCAACTGGCTCTTCGTGTCTGTTTTTTATTCAACACGTCTTTTTGTACTTCTTTATAATTGTGAGTTCTACACTTATGGGGTTGTCTGAAGCCTCACACATTCTCCAGGTGGATACGGGTGGCCTCTCGTCTAATCCAACTGGCTTATTTTGTATTTTTTCATGTCAGCACATCTTGTTGTACTTCCAGGGTTGTTTTGGGGCCCTAAACGTTGTTTTCTTGACTTGCCATAGTCAGACCATAGACGGAGTCCGAGTCTGATGGAATAATGTGTAGCTCTCTAAAAGACCTTTCCAACGGGTTTTGGAATTCGTGTGTTAACACCTAGTATTGCAAGGGGGATGTTTTCCTAACAAATACCCCCCTTTGGCAAAAAAAATGTCAAAAATGGATTGAAAACCAACTTTTCCTAAGTTTTATGAGCGAGAGCATTTGATTTAAAAGATGCGTGGATCTAGGCGGCCATGATTCACATGCCCAGACCTACGACCGAGCTCCAATTCCGGACCCCCCTTGTCGTTTTGCATTTAATAGGGAGGGGGGGTCTGATATGGTGTCGCACAAGTCTGAACGACAGGGATTAAACCACCCAGATCTGCGGCTATGGTCCAATTCTGGACCCCCCTTGCCTTTTTGTCGCTAATGAAGGGAGGGGAGGGTCTAATATGGGCAAATTCGTGTGGGTCCCCCCCCAATTGCCTACTGCCTTCGCCCCCTTGTGACAAGTGTCCCCCCACTATGCCTCCCCCATCCCCCTGTCACATATCCCACTTCCTTCTACCCTTCACCACTGCACACCTGTCCTCCACACTCCAGGTGTCATGTCCCCTTTTCTTTTTCCCCTCTTATCTCCTGACACCTGCACCGCTGTGCTCCATGCCACTTCCACCTGTGTCCTATCCATATTCCTGTGGCAGTGCTCGTTTGGTGTCATATCCCCCGTTCTCTGCCACTTGGTTCTTCCATCTCATCACCCCTCATCTTGCCTCCACATTGTTGGTGCCATCACCCTCCCCGCCAGATCCTCGTCCACGTTTGCAAGCCGGACCCCCTTGTAGAAGTCCCACGAAGCAGCAGTGGCCAAGTAAAGGCCACCACGTTGTCCAAGAAGCAGAGTTGACTGGGCCTTTCCTAATCCCGAGAAAGAAGTTGTTAAGGTGTTTGAAGGTGGTTGAACATCGTCTCCTTCCATAAATAGAAGGTCAATAAGGGATAAGTGCAGAGGCAGACTGTTAGTCCATCCTGGAAAAGATCGCGTCTAACAGACAACTGCATAGGCAGTCTGCCCAGCGTCTGCATGCGCAGACTATATAGAGAAGATCATCAATGTAAAGCTTTGAATGCATGGTATGATCGGTTTTAGACAGTTCGAGCCAGTCTGAGTATATGTAGGCATTTTTGCCATTTTTGTGGGATCGATGGTAGAGCTAAGCTCTCTATTGTAATGTTTGGATGAAGCATTGGTTTCCCTGGTCATGTATATGTCTGTGAGACCTCTTGTTTAATGAAAGACAACTTCCTTACTCTATCTTGTTTCCATCTAATACTGGAAGAGTTCATGATTGAGTGATTCACGTGAATCATTGTGACTATGTTATGATAAATGTTTAATTGTAATGTTGTTACGATTTCTTTTAGTGTTTTCGTAATTTGAATACAAGAACTTCTTGTGTTTAATTTTTTCCTCTTTGAGGTTGTTGGAAGCCTGATGCCTACAACATACCTTTACCTTTTCTCACCGAAGTCTTCCTCCTACTCACCCTTACTACAACTTACTGTCTGAAGTTAAACTAAGACCTCACTTGTTTATGCATAGCTAGGTCTAGGATTCTGAGTTCAAACGATATTATTCTGAGTTTGTTCTCTTTCAACCACCCTTTATAAACAAATTGTGACTTATAAACTGAACGGTATCGGGCTTACTCCTATTGCAATCCAGGAGTGAATTCTGGTGCTAACATTTCTGGTGCCGTTGTCGGGGACGAAGTTGAAGATTTTCCCTGGGATTGAACGACATTGAGCCTCTGATTCTGAAGGTGCATCAGGCATTAGAGTCCTCCGAGATTGCTACTTTGAATTTGGTGACTACAATATGGCGACTTCATTTATGCAAACCCATAGGCGATTCCACTATTTCAACTGTGGCTTCTAGACGAAGACATACAAGGTCTACTCAACTACTACCTTTAGCGACACTTGAATCCGACCCAGAGAAGATCATCAGAAAGGGAAAGGCCTTTGGAGGAGGTACTTCTACTGCTAAACCAATTATTTCTGATGATTTTCATCATTCTATAGGAATTCCAACCCCTTCTTCTCATTCTATTTTATTGCCTTATGTTGGAGTTTCCCGAAGTCTGGAGTTTGGGAGTGTTCTTGTTGAGTTTTCTCCTCCTGATCTTGGATTGGAGGGAGAAGGCCTTATCACTTCCCTTTCTCCTAAGGTTGTATCCTAGTTCATACCTAGCACCTCAGAATATTTTCCTACCCCGAGTTTTACTACCCCTCCTCCTGTTACTACTGCTATTGAAGAAAGGGAAACTTCTGCCCCTTTAAGCCCTGAAGCCCGTTCTCCAAATTCCTTGCGGTTTCCCTTTCCTTTTGTAAGCTTAGTTCCAGTTTCTCCTAGTCGAACCCATTCTCCTCCACCT
Source organism: Picea engelmannii (assembly GCA_009831015.1). NCBI lineage: Eukaryota > Viridiplantae > Streptophyta > Pinopsida > Pinales > Pinaceae > Picea > Picea engelmannii. Next base: position 52,064 of record ML786120.1, read on the forward strand.
CTTATCCCTATGGAAGGTGCTAATCCCCCTGTAAACAGAATGGATGCCATAGTAGCCGCTAGGTATTCCCCCTTAATCCTACCTCAGCCCATGAACCCTCTCCATGCTGGAGATCACTTGAATTATGTGCCTAAATTCAATGGAGAGGAGGACATAACTATTGAAGATCATCTTTCTTCCTTCTAAAGTTATGCGGACAACCTAAATATTGAAAATGAAGATGTATGGATGAGAGTCTTTGTCAAGAGCCTTGATGGCAAAGTTAGGAAGTGGTTTAGAGGACTGGCCCCTGGGTGTATTGATGCGATCAAAGCTCTAGATAATGCCTTCTTAAGACAATGGGGATATAAAAAATATTTCATGCATTAAATGATAGAGTTTGGGTCCTTGAAGAAAAAGGAAGGAGAGTCTATCTCTGACTTCTGCAAAAGATTCAATAAAATGTACAATAAGATCCCTGCTGAAATCAAGCCCATAGAAGCTTCTGCCAAAATCTCTTATGCTAATGCATTTGACCCTGACTTCTACCTCCTGTTGAGAGAGAGAAGAGCTACTTCCCTAGCCCAAATGAAAGATGTGACCATAGAAGTAGAATCTAATGTGTTGGCAGTTGGCAAGCTCATAAATAAGGCTATTATAGACAGAGGAAAGGGGAGATCAGAGGCCTCAACCTTTGGTTCCCCTGTGCCTCACCCTCAAGTGGATGAATTGACCAATATGGTGAAATATTGTTTTGCAGAGATGGAGACGATGAAATTTGAAGGGAAGCAGACATACAAAAATCCTCAAAAAAATGATAACAGAGGCAACTTCGGGAGGAAGAATAATAATGTTCCTCAAATATTCCCAAGAGAACCCAGGAACAGAGATAGAGATGAGTAGAAAATCCAGACTCCTCTTCAGAACAACCTATTTGTTGGTGAGGAAGGAGAGGAAATAGATGAGCTTAATCTTGAGATCCATTGTTTTGGAGACCCCCTCCCTTTTCCTCATTTGACTCAATCAACACACGAGGAGTCTCTCATGGACAGTCAACTCAATGAGATGAGTAAGGGAGACAAGGCTAGCAGTAGCCAAAATAGGTACAACCTCAGATCCAAGAAGAAGATGGGAACGCTTGATGTTCCTGAGCAACCTACCAGAGTAGAGAAGACTGCCAAAGATATGGCAGACAATGAAAAATCTAAGAGGACACAAACCTCTCCTCCAATGGTCAAGTTCCGTTTTCTTGAAGTAAAAGAAATCCCAAATCCCTCCTCATATTTTAATTTTGAGCATGAAATTCAGAAAAGCAGAATCCCTGTACCCCTCTCTGAACTGGTCAAAGATGAAAATTTCAAAAAAAACCTTTCCAAGCTATTGCAGTCTGAACCCTCATACCATCCTATAGACTCAATCAATTTGCAAGATGAAAAGCCTGCAATAATCCTAGGTCCTATGGTAGAAGACATAGATGATTCATCCCCTCCCTTCTACACATCCCTGAACATACATGACAAGGTGCTGCATAATTGTTTGATGGACTCGGGGGCCTCCCATAATCTCATGCCTAAAATAGTCATGGAAGAGATCGGGCTGGAAGTCACAAAGGCCTATCATGACTTGTACTCTTTTGACTAAAGGAGGGTGCAATGTCTTGGAGTCATTAAAGACCTGGTGGTGTCCCTATTTCAATTGCCCATGAAAAGTGTGGTCATGGACATTGTAGTAGTCGATTTCCCTCCTAAGTTTGGCATGCTATTGTCAAGATCATGGATAAAGAATCTTGGAGGAATGTTATAGATGGACCTCACATATGCCACCATTCCAGTATTTGGAGGGGAGCACAAATACTTTACAGGGAAGCTCAGCTAGCCTATATTGTCAGTGATGAAGCAGACCCCACAAATCATCCCATCTTTTCCATTAATACTGACTTGGGATCCATCTTGTTGTAGCTCACCAACAACCCAGAGGAAGCATCCAATTCTCCCCCATGAAGTCTCTCCCTCAATTACTTTAGTATGGAAAATGTTCTTTGACAGGGATTCTTCTAAATATGGTGTTAGTGATGGGATAGTTTTGATTTCCCCTGCTCAGAAAAATATTCCACTGTTATACAAATTAGAGTTTGAGGCTACCAATAATGTGGCAGAGTATGAAGCTCTCGTTTTGGGCTTAAGGGCTGCAAAGGACATGGGTATTAAAGAGATCACTGTGTTTGGAGATGTTGAGTTGATTATCCAGTAGATCAAAAATGTTTATCAGGCCAAACACCCTTAGCTTAGGAGCTACAGAAATGAAGCCTGGGACCTCATAGACAGATTTTTCCTGGCCTTCAATTTATCATTCATTCCAAAAGAAGAAAAATCTGTGGTTGATTCCTTGGCTACTTCAGCTAGCAATTTCAAAATTCCTCTGCCACCTAAGCTCAGATATGATATAGAAATGAAATACAGGCCCTCCATACCTGACAATGTCAAGCATTGGAAGGTGTTTGAAGATGATCTTGAGATCAAGAGATTCCTGGAGATTGTTGAAGAATTTTCAGCACTGCACATTGATCAGGACGCTCCCTCTGAAGAAGACTCCCAGGCCAATACTTTTCTCAACTAGATTGATGATCATCACATTTTTCAATTGCCTAGAAATCACATCCCAAAGGGACTGGTTCCTTTGGAAAGACTGTTTGACAACAATGATGTAGCAATAAAGAGCCAAATCTCAAAAGATGATGTTGATACAGCTAAGTGTAACATTGGCATAGAGAAGGAACCAAAGCTTGTCAAATTGTCAAGCAGCTTGATAGGAGAACATAGGGCTGAATATGATGGATTATTGAGGGAGTTTTCTAATGTGTTCTCATGGATGTATGAAGACCTCAAGACTTATAACACAACTGTCATTCAACACAAGATCCCACTAAAAGAGGCGGCCAAGCCATTCAGGCAGAAGCTAAGACAGATTAATCCCATGTTGCTGCCTGTCATGGAAAGAGAAATGAAGAAGCTGTTAGATGCTCAAATCATTATCCCGTTGAGATATTCTTAATGGGTGGCCAATTTGGTCCCAGTAGGGAAGAAAAGTGGAGAGATCAGACTTTGTGTTGATTTCAGAAATCTAAAGAGAAGCTCAAAGAAGGAAAATTACCCCCTACCTAAGATGGAACACATATTGCATAGGGTAATAGGTGCATCTAGGATATCCATGATTGATGTCTTTTCTGGATACAATCAGATATCAGCCTTGCCTGAGGACAGAGAAAAGACAACTTTCACCACTCCTTGGGGCACGTTCATGTATGCCAAAATGCCCTTTGGATTGATGAATGCAGGGGCAACTTTTCAGCGAGCCATGGACATAACTTTCATTGGGGAGAGGGATCAATTTGTGGTAATCTATCTGGATGACATAATAGTCTTTTCAAGATCTGATAAATAACATTGTTGTCACCTGAGGAAGGTCTTCCTGAAGTGCAGAAGGTTTGGTCTTTCCTTAAATCCCCAAAAATCTATGTTTTCCATGAAAGAGGGAAAGTTGTTGGGGCATATAGTATCTGCTAAGGGAGTGAGGATTGATCCCAACATAGTAGAGGCAATTCAAGCCTTATCACTCCCAAGGTCTAGGAAAGAAGTCCACTCTTTCCTAGGAGATATTAACTTTCTAAGAAGTTTTGTTTCAAATTTTGTTGAGTTGGTGAAGCATGTTACAACCATGCTCAGAAAAGGGAATGAAGTAAAGTGGATTGTTGAACCTAGGGAAGCCTTTGACCAAATCAAAAAGGCATTGTTTGAGGCACCTGTGCTTATCATTCTTGATTATTCCAAGGACTTCCCGATATTTTATTTCACCTCCATTGATATAGTGGTTGTTGTCCTACTACAAAAGAATGACATAGGGCTGGAGAATCCTATTTCCTTTTTTAGTAGAACATTGTGGGATGTCGAGATCAGGTATGACATTATGGAAAAGCAAGCCTATGCCCTGGTGAAATCACTCAAATATTTCAGAGTCTATGTCTTGCACTCAAAAGTAATTGCATATGTTCCTTCAGCCTCTCTGAAGGATATTCTTATACAACCTGACATAGATGGTAGGAGGAGTAAATGGATTTCCAAGATCCTTGAGTTCGATCTGGAAATAAAACCCAGCAAGTTAGTTAAAGGGAAAGGTTTGGCCAAGCTACTAGATGAATCCAATTGTAAGGTGTTGGGGGTTAACTTCATCAACATTTGCTTAGAAATTTAGTAGGCTGATTTGTCTGATGGCAGTCCTCAGGGAAGTTTACTATTAGTAGAATGCCCCTGGTATGTAGACATTATATATTTTCTGCAAGAATTAAATCCTCCTGATGGAATGGGGAAGAGTAAGGCAAGAGATTTAAAAATCAAAGAAGTCAGATATTTCCTTATTGACCAGATCTTGTATTAGAGAGACCCTCTACGAGTGCTTCTGAGATGTCTAGACCCACAGGAGGCCCAAAAGATCATGTATGAGTTTCATGAAAACCTATGTGGAGGAAACCATTTATGGAAAACCACAACCTACAAAATTCTTAGGGCTGGGTACTACTGGCCCACCTTATTCACTGATGTCTGCAGAAAGGTCAGAGCCTACATCAAATGCCAAAATTTCTCAGGAAAGAAACAACTCAAATCTTTGCCACTAAATCCTGTAGTAGCTTCAGGACCCTTTCAACAATGGGGGTTTGACTTCATTGGGGAAATTCATCCTGCTTCAAGTGGCCAACACGGGTGGATTTTAACTGCAACATATTACTTCACCAAATGGGTAGAAGTTATCCCCACTAGGAGTGCTTCACACAAAGTGATCATCATCTTCCTAGAGGATATCATAGCAAGGTTTGGCTGCCCAAACAAAATTATCACTGATAACACTATATCTTTCAAGTCCTAGCCCCTGGCTAGATTTTGTGAGAAGTTTGGGATTTCACTAATTCACTCAACCCCCTATTATCCTCAAGGGAATGGACTAGCAAAGTCTTCTAATAAGAGTCTAATCAAGCTCATCAAAATATTGCTAGAAGACAATAAGAAGGCCTGGGATTCAAAACTCAAATTCTTTCTGTGGGCTGATTGAGTGACAGCCAAAAGGTCCTTGGGCACCTCCCCTTTCCAACTTGTTTATGGGACATAAGTTGTATTTCCCATTCACTTGGCTCTACCTATAGCAAAATTCTTTCAGGATTATGAAGGGGAGCTAGACACTATGGTTAGAATAATTCATCAACTGGTGGAAGTGCAACATACCAGAGATCAAGTAGTGGACAGAGCTCACGATCATCAGCAGAAGATCAAGCAGGCCTTTGATAGAAAGGTTAGAAAAGAGGAATTCGAGTTGGGAGATCTAGTTCTTAAGTGGGATTCCCCCAGGTAGGACAGGGGAAAACATAGCAAGTTTGACGCCCTCTGGATTGGGCCCTTCAAGATATCTGAAGTATTATTGAACAATACCTACAGGTTGTAGGATTTGAAGGGAGAAGAAGTTTTCAATGGCCCTGTGAATGGGAATTTCCTGAAGAAATGTTTCGTTTGAGCCTTAAGTGGCTCTTCTGTTGTTGTAAATATTATTTTCTGTCAGTTTTCGGTTTTAATAAGGGAATCCATAGCCCAACAGCAAGGCACTGAAGCTTCCAAAAGAGTTCTTGACATCCCGCAGGGGGCATTCCATCCCCCATGGAGCCTGATGTTATCACCTAGTATTGCAAGGGGGGTGTTTTCCTAACAAATACCCCGCTTTGGGGAAAAAAATGACAAAAATGGATTGAAAACCCACTTGTCCTAAGTTTTATGAGTGAACGCATTTGATTTAAAATATGCATGGATTTGGGAGGTTGTGATTCACGCACCCATATCTACGGACAAGGTCCAATTCTAGACCCCCCTTGTCATTCTGCCTTTAATAGGGAGGGGTGGGTCCGATATGGTGTAGCGCAAGTCTGAACGGCTGGGATTAAAGAACCCAGATCTGCGACTGTGGTCCAATTCCGAACCTCCCTTTCCTTTATGCCTTTAAAGAAGGGGGGGAGGGGGGGGTTGATATGGGTGGCTTTGTGTGGGTCCCCCCCAATCGCCTACTGCCTTCGCCCCCTTGTGACAAGTGTCCCCCCACTCTACCTCCCCTATCCCCCTGTCACATCTCCCACTCCCTTCTACCCTTCAGCACCGCACACCTTTCCTCCATGCTCTAGGTGTCATGTACCCTTTTCCTTCACCCCTCTTATCTCCCGAAACCTGCACCCTCGTGCTCCATACCACTTCCACTTTTGTCCTATCCATATTCCCATGGCACTAATCGTCTAGTTTCATAGACCCCATTCTCCGCCACCTGGTGCTTCCATCTCAACACCCCTCATCTCACCTCCACATTGTTGGTACCATCATCCTCCCCACCACATCCTCATCCACGTTCATAGGAGGACCCCCTCATAGAAATCCCATGAAGCAGCAGTGGCCAAGGAAAGGCCACCACGTTGTCCAAGAAACAGAGTTGACCGAGCCTTGCCTAATCTCGAGAAAGAAGTTATTAAGGTGGTTGATGATGGTTGAACGTTGTCACCTTCCATAAATAGAAGGTCGGGAAGGGACAAGCGAAGAGGCAGACTATCAGTCCATCCTGACAAAGATCACGTCTGACAAATGACTGCATGGGCAGTTTGCCCAGCATCTACATGTGCAGACTATACAGAGAAGCTCATCAACGTAAATATTTGAATGCATGGTATGATCAGTTTCAGACAGTCAGAGCCAATCTGAGTATATGTAGGCATTTTTTCCATTTTTGTGGGATCAATGGTAGAGTTAAGCTCCCTATTGTAATATTTGGATGAAGCATTGGTTTCCTTGGTCATGTATATGTCTGTGAGACCTCTTGTTTAATGACAGACAACTTCCTTACTCCATCTTGTTTCCATCTAATACTAAAAGAGTTCATGATTGAATGATTCACGTGAATCATTGTGACTGTGTTATGATAAATGTTTAATTGTAACACTGTTACAATTTCTTTTAGTGTTCTCGTAATTTGAATACAAGAACTTCTTGTGTTTAAGTTTTTTCTCTTTGAGGTTGTTGGAAGCCTGATGCCTACAACAGACCTTTACCTTTTCTCACCGAAGTATTCCTCCTACTCACCCTTACTACAACTTACTATCTGAAGTTACACTAAGACCTCACCTGTTTATGCATAGCCCGGTCCAAGATTCTGAGTACAAACAATATTATTCTGATTCTATTCTCTTTCGATCACCCTTTATAAAAAAATTGTGACTTATAAACTGATGGGTATCAGGCTTACTACTGCTGCAATCCAGGAGTGAATTCTAGTGCTAACATCATGCATGTCCCCGACAAGGTCTGGATACAAGAAGTTGGGACTCGAACCAATTGATCCATTACTAGATCGACCACATCGATCCCGACAACAATCCATGGGAGACAAAAAGAAAGATGATGGAGCAAGAGATCCTATTAAAATGTTTCTCAAGGAAGCCCTCGCACGACAAAGGAACGAAATGATGGAAAAATTCGCGTATATCCTTTGATGGTTTCCCATGGGAGAAACATCTTCATCAGGTGACCATGAAACCCCCTTCAAGGTACAGGTAAATTTTGATATTCCATTATTTTAAGGACTGATAGATGTGAATGTTATAGATAAATAGTTGAATCTTCTCGAAGGATACTTTTCGGTTCACAATTTTTTCGATTGGGAAAATATCATTTTTTCACTCCTCAAGGTTGTTCCCCATGTTAAAGACTGGTGGGATACTTACTCTGAGCAAAGGGCCATGGATGAATCTGCAATTTTTGTGGCGGCCCCTACATGGGATTCCTTTTGGGATTCCATTAAAGAACTGTACTACCCTATTGGAAGCTATGAGGACCAGTACACCAGATGGACCACCCTACGTCAAGAAAGGGACCAGACAGTACTAGACTTCACCAATATTTTCCATACCCTACACACCAAATTGGGTATCAAATATTATGAGCATCATCTGGTGCTCAAATACCGTGGCTATTTGCATAGATACATTCAAACATAAATGGAGTTTCTAGACATTGCCTCATTGGGCACAAGTTATAGATACGCTATCAAGATCAAGAAAAAATTTAAGCAGAAACGACGAGAGTTTGGATCTCCAAACCCCTCACAGCCGAAGCAGGGAAAAGGAAACCCCAACCCACACAACAAGGGACCAAGTTGACATGGTCTCCCTCAAGACAATCCATCAAAGATGCAACACAAGAAGGGAAATGAGAAGACGAAGAAGGACATGGGAAAATGGTGTGAGTACCATAAAAGTCCTTGGCACACAACCAATGAATGTTGCTCCAAGTGGTCCCTCGTGGCTGATATGAAGGCTTCTAATTCAGAGGTCGATTATGATTATGAGTCAAATCTTGAAGGAGGGAAGAATATTGTCGATGTTGAACCCAGTGCCATAGTCACTACCACTAAAGTCTGACCAAGGAAACTAGAAGAACCAAAGGAAGGGGAATTCCTATTTCACTCGCAGATGTGGGTCAAGGGGGCCCTGATTCATTTCATTGTCGACATCAGTAGTTAGAAGAACCTTATTTCAATAGAGGTCATTAAGCGGCTGAACCTGCCAACAACACTGCACCTGCAACCCTACACCATCACATGGCTTCGTCAAGGAAGAGATCTTTGTGTCAGCCAACAATGTCGTCTGCCCTACGACATCAAGCCTTTGAAAGATGAGGTATTGTGTAATATTTCTCCCTTTGAAGCTTCTGATGTTCTTTTAGGAAAACCATATTTTTGGAATCGTCATGTTGTGTATGATTCTAGACTCCGTAGTGTTATTATTACTTTGGGTAGACAATTGTACAGGATCCCAAAGGTGGCACTACCTACTACTATTTCTTTAATCTCTACTAAGAAATGTAGTAAGGTCATTTCACAAACTGGGAAGTTCGTCTTGTTTGTGATCTGTTCTTACAGTAAGCATCAGGTCACTACCACATCCATGGCCTCTACACAATGCCTCTCTTTGTAGAAGAAGTAAGTGGAAAGGATCGTGGAAGAATACAAAGACATATTCGTCTCACATATAGGGGTACCCACACACTACCAAGTCAAGAATCCAAATAATTTGATCCCCGACACACCTCTACCTAATATACTAGTATATCAGTGCTCGCTGATGGAGAATGACGCAAGAAGGCATCAGATCCAAGAGCTTCTTCAAAAGGGGCATATCAGACCCAACTCCTCCCCTTGCGGAAGCCCGATTGTATTGGTGCAGAAGAAGTATGGGACTTAGCGACTCTACATTGATTATAGAGCCTTAAACAAAATCACAGTAAGGAATCTCTACCCCATTCCCAGGATTGATGACCTTCTTGACCAACTTAAGGGGGAAAATTTATTTAGCAAGAATGACCTAAAGTCTGGCTACCACTAGGTTCACATCGAACCAAATGATGTTTGGAAGACAACCTTCAAGTCTAAATAAGGTCTCTACAAATGGATAATCGTACCCTTTGGATTAAAAAATGCACCATCCACTTTCATGAGGTTGATGGATGATGTATTGAGACCCTTTGTAAACTCCTTTGTGGTAGTATATTTGGATGACATCCTCATCTTCAGCAGAACGTGGGAGGAGCACATGTGACATATTCAATAGGTTTTGAGCACTCTGTGACAACACAAGGTTTATGACAACTTGGAAAAATTCTCTTTTGGCATGAACAAGGTCCAATACTTTGGCTACATTGTTGATGAGCATGGGGTACATGTTGATCCATCTAAGATCCAAGTCATCCATGATTGGTCAGCCATGACCGCATTGACCGAGCTTTGCAGCTTCTTGGGACTCACCAATTTTTACCGATGGTTCATGTTGGGATTCTCCCATATTGCATGGGCTCTCATCCAGGTGACCAAGGGTGATAGTAGGGCCAAGTTCATGTGGGAGAAGGAGAAACAATGAGAATTTGAAGATCTGACAGATTGTTTGTACTCAAATCTAGTAATCTCCTTGCTCGATCTGCAACAACCATTTGAGATTGAGACTGATGCATCTGACTATGATGTGGGCATAGTTCTCACTGAGCATGGACATCCAGTGGCATATCATAGTGAGACACTCTTTGATATTGTTTGAAAACACCCCACATATGACAAGGAAATGTATTCCATTGTACAAGCCTGTCGTTAATGGAAACATTACATTCTGGGGAGAGAGACGATCATACACATTAATCACAAGCCTCTGCAATTCATACAGACACATGGGAAATTGTAGAATGACCTCCATCAGAAGTGGTCCACCTACCTGCAACAGTTCCATATCAACATGAACTATAAGACATGTATCTCCAATTGTTTCACTGACTGCCTCAGTCGGCCTCCTGTGGCTGCACTTACCATTGTGCTCCATTCCTGTGGACATGAAACATCAAAGTGGCCCCAAATTTACCAACAAGATCTAGACTTTGCCACTCGATATGAGCTCTTGGGTATAGGCACCATTGTCATTGATTTTCACATTCAATATGAAATCTTATGCCACTTGGGCCATCTCTGTGTTCCTACAAGTGAGCATTCAAAGCTGATTTGGGAAGCCCACAACAGTCGAGTGGCAGGACATTTTGGCATAGAGAAAATTGTGATCGTTCTTCAAAAACATTTTTATTGGCCAAAAATTCGACAGGACATCAACAAGTATATCAAATATTGCACTACTTGCACCATTGCCAAGATGGCCATCAAGAAGCAAGGCTTATACACCCCTCTTCATATTCCTAAGAAGCCGTGGGAATCCATCTCCATGGATTATATGTGTGGTTTTCCATCCACCAAGAAAGAAAATGACTATTTGTTTCTGGTCATTGATCAGTTTTCGAAGATGGCCATCCTCACAACTTGTAAGAAGAATGTCACAGAGGCAGATATTGCCAATCTCTTCTTCGCACAAGCTTGGGTTCACTTTGGGATACCATAGACCATCATCTTCGACTGAGACAGTAGGTTCCTCAACACCTTTTGGTTGAGTCTCTAGTTTCTATTGGACACCAAGCTCACAAAAAGCACTTCTTTCCACCCCCAAACTAATGGCCAAACTGAGGTCGTCAATCGGATGATTGTGCACATCCTACACATGTAAAATTCTAAGAATCCTCGTACATGGGATGAGAGTCTCCCTTATGTCCAACATAGTGACAAAAGGGCTCTCCATAGTTCCACCAAACATAGCCCATTTCAGTTGGGTCTGGGATTCCAACCCTTGGGACCCATTGACTTTTCAATTCCTCTTGCCACCAAACAGACAAACTCTTCCCCTGATCAGTCTTCGACTGACAAAGCCACCAGATTCATTGAGTGGATTCACCACATCCACCAACAAGTCTGGGATATTTTGTAGAAATCCAATGCTAAGTGTTAGAACTAGAAGTCATCCTCCGATAGCAGAGAAGGTAAGACCAATACCCATCAAGGTTTAGGTGGATGTTGGTTTTATATGGATGGAGGTCAATGGAAAAACCTCAAAATAATGAATGAATTTCAACACAGAACTAGACAAGAAATGCATAGGGAAGTGAGGGCCACATTAACTTTAGTCAGTAAATTGAGTTAAAGCAAGAGAAGAGGGAAGACTTAATGAGGGAGGTGAATGAGACTGCTATGGGCATCAGGCCTTCCAGTAGCTCTAAGAGGAAAAACCCAAACTCAAGAGAATTCTTGAGCTCGAGTTCAGACACTAGAATATTTCCAAACAACACAGTTACAACCAAAAAACGATCAAACCTCCATCATCCTGCAAATGCAACAGCTCAACTGGATCTTCCATGCTCAAGCCATCCAGTGTGAGAGCGAACATAAACACCAAGAATTGAGCAAAACTGACCATGATACTATTATAATCAAACTTCCATTAGAACAATATAACGATCCTTGACTAGATCATCCATGCCCGAGTGTTTTAAACAAATTTTACAGACAAAATGAAAAGAAACAGGAAGATGACTTCTATTAACATGAAAGTTTCAAATCAATTACATAACCAGAGAACATCTCTAGCATCACAAGAATTACAAAATTGGAAGCTCTACTCAACCAGTTGACGAGTAACAAAATATTAAAACTATCTATTTATACTCAGAACAATTCCCCACCACCAAGAATGTGATATGATCATTACATTCAAGCATTGCATCTAAGAAGTCCTCTATTAGAGTATGCATGTATGCCTTTGTCATACATGAGATTAGATCGGCATGGATCTACAAAAAAATCTGCTCGTAGGGGTACCATGGGTTGACAGTTCCAGATCCTCCACACCTTCCATTTATGGGGTGAGCTGAGGTATCAACCACCAAACCTACCCTCCATTAACTTCTTTTCCTCAGAGATTGAATGAGATTTAATGCTCAGGGAGAGGCCACATGATTCTCTAGGATATGATTCCCTATAAACAAGTGATTGTGGGCTCGCTCAGAGGTCGTTTAGGTTCAGACCACTTTTGGGCTTTCAATCCATGGTCTTTTGCCACATAGCACTTTCGCGTTACCATGGTTTCCATTGTGGGACCGCCTAAGAAAAATATTTCCCAAGCATTTTGTGCCCCCGCAATGGACTGTGGCCATAGATATGGTCCCGATATGAGATCTTGGGTGCACCTACTAGATTTGGCACCACTTCCAAGATTAACCGCCCGCCATCTTTAGAAACTGCCAAATTGTGCCCTGGGGGGGGATGTTATTTTTGACGTTGAACAATAATACCTCCTGGAGGATGATCCAACATGGAAAACCTAGTGTCACCATGTTGATGTGTCATTGTCGAATAGGTGCCAGGTGTCATGACCGATGAGTGCGCCAGATGTCCATACTGATCACTGCCACACCCTCTTAAATCGATGGCTAAGATATCCTTCAGGTCTCCGTGAGAATCAAAACTCAAACCTGTTCTTTCAAGGGATTTTACCTGAAGTCATGGATCTGAAGACACGTGGCTGTCTCCAAGATCAACGACTCATGCTTATTTCGAGGCTTTGAGACTTCGGGCCTTCGGGAGGCACTGACGCTAATATCAGCGACTCCCTGTTGATTTCAAGATTAATGGTCCACGATTGCTTCGGGAGTTCGAGCTTCAAATCTTTAGAATTTTTACACACTTCCCACTTCAAAATGCCCAAAGATTATTTCCCCGAACACTAGGACCAGTTTCCACCTGTCCACCTTAAGATCGACGACTCGCGTTCACTTCGGTCCTGGAATGCGTCGCTCTAAGTGTTGTTCTTTGTGCTCATGGTTGCGGCCTGTAACCCTTGAAAACTTTATGTGATAACATTTGTCTCCATAATGGATGGCATGCTCCCTGTGAGCTTCCAAGAACAAGTAGTTCCAGTGTCTTAGTTGTTGGGTTATGGAGTCTAGCTCAAAACATTTCGCTGAAGGCTGACATGTACACTATTCTACTTATAAAAGGAAAACAAACACACATGCTCCAAAAGGAGATTATTTATGTACAATCCTATACTAACTGATATTTACAAAGTGTTAGGTGAAAGAAAACTTCCACCATAGCCACCCACTCTGTCTGGTGATAAATTTCTTATCTTTACTGTAGTTGATCCTAAAAAAACTAGGGAAGTATGACAGTAGAACGAGAACATGGCTTGGAATTCTACCCATACCCCCAGACGATGATAAGATGAATAATTCTGCAGGATCCAATTCTTTTTGAAAACACAACTCCATATATGACCCCACAGGGTTACAAAATTTACAATCAGGGGAGCTCAACTGGTAAGAAATTACCTCATGTTCTTCATTTTTGCTCACCCTCTTTTTGATGCTCTCAGAGAGGACAGGTGGGTGGAGAACTTATGCAGGCTGGCCAGTACCAGGGGATATTTTCTTGTTTATAGGATCTAGGTAGGATATGAACTGCACATTTGGTTCTCCCTCTTCTTCTTCATGACTCTCCCAAGGATCATAATCATAATCATCATAAACAGGAAACATGGGAAAGCTCTGCCCTTTGTCTTATGTGGGCACAAAATGGCAGATTTCCACACAATGTTTTTCCTCAATATATAAAGGAAAAGGCTATGTGGTATGCTCTTGGAAATCCAAAAAATATGAAACATATGATTCCATGTGTATAGGCATAGGATCATGAATCGTGTAACAGAATATTGGTTTCTTTAGAAGACGAGGTTGCTCCTCTCTAAATGCCTCTCTGCTTGCAAATAAAAAACCTCCCCTCTCCTTCGAAAACAAATCTCGATCATCAACAGCTGCAGTCTCTTTTCCTTGTTGTTGTTCCAGCTCTGATTCATAATCACTATCTTCTTACTCAGAATCTGAAACATGTTGATAGTCTTCTTCCTTAGGCACATGCAATTTTTCAAGATATTCTTGCATATGAACCCCCTTTCTAGCCCTAATGTTCTCTTTGACTTCTTCAGCATCTTCAAACATGTGTCTTAACGATGAATATTTCCTCTCTCTCTCTCTCTCTCGGGAGAAAGACCATCTCTAGATGTTGAGCCATGACATAGTACACCATGGAAACAATCTTCGTGGGTCTAATCTCTATAGGCATACTATGATAAACATTGTAAAACCTCTCGTTGAAGATATCCAAGGCTTCTTGTTCCCCTCTCCTCAAGGCATTAAACTCAAACCAATATTGATCAAGGGACTTGTTCTCATGCCAACACTTTAAAAATGCATGGCATAGCTCTGTCCAGGAGCCAATAGAACCGACTTCCAGACATATAAACCACACAAAAACATCTCCAGCTAGGGATTGTGAGAAAATCCTCGTGGAAACATCATCATGAACAATCTCAAACTGATCGAAAAAGCTCTCAAAGCCCTCCAAATGCCTCTTAGTTGTAATATGATGCTCTCCAGAAAACTGAGGAAGATACTCAAAGGAATAATGAGGATAAGGATGAAGGTCATGTGGTAGCATTAAAGGTTTAAACAACTTATTTCTGATTTTAATTTGAAAATAAGTGGGTTGATCATGAGGATTAATGAGTTGATGGAAACGCTCAATAGGAATAATGGAGGGTAACAAGATTTGAGAAGACTGTGAATTATTTTCAACCTCCTCAAGGCTACAAGGGTGATCAATTTCAAGAGGAGATGCAATACAGATCTCACTTTTATCAATAGGCAGAGGTGAAGACACAAGATCAGTATCTACAACACAAGAAGAGGGGATGTTTTCTTCTTCCAATGATGGATAAATAAAGGAAGGCCTATTATCATATGAATAGACAAAGTAGAGGATAATCCTCTTTATATGTGAAGGTAAATAGAGAAAGGAGTTGATAAACAAGAACAAGATTTCATGAATAAATCTCATGAATTGATACCTAGTCTTCCCCTTTGGTATGGTCATCTTTATGTCAATAGGATCCTCCCCAGTGGAGTCTTCTATAGGGGAGTCACCAGGTGAAAGTTGCAATCTTAAATGGTTCTAATGTTTGATGCACCTTCTGAATCAAAAGCTCGTTGTCCTTCTTACCCAAGGAAATGTCTTCAATTCGTTCCTCAGAAATGATGCCAAGAATATTAGCACTAGAATTCACCCTCCTATTACAGAGAAGGTAAGACCAGTACCCATCAAATTTTAGGTGGATGTTGGTTTTATATGGATGGAGGTCAATGGAAAAAACTCAAAATAATGAATGATATTCAACATAGAACTAGACAAGAAATGCACAGGGAAGTGAGGGCCACATTAACTTCAGTCAGTAAATTGATTTAAAGAGAGAGAAGATGGAAGACTTAATGAGGGAGGTGAATGAGACTACTATGGGCATCATTCCTTCCATCAGATCTGAGAAGAAAAACCCAAACTCAAGAGAATTCTTGAGCTCGAGTTCAAACACTGAAATATGTCCAAACAACACAGTTACAACCACAAAATGATCAAACCTCCATCATCCTGCAAATGCAATGGCTCGACTGGATCTTCCATGCCCAAGGCATCCAGTGTGAGAGGGAACATAAATACTTGGAACTGAGAAAGACTGACCATGATATTGCTATAATCAAACTTCCATTAGAACAGTATAATGATCCTCGACTGGATCATCCATGCCTGAGTGTTTTAAACAACTTTTATAGACAAAATGAAAAGAAACAGGAAGATTACTTCTATTAACATGAAAGTCTCAAATTGATTACATAACAAGAGAACAACTCTGGGATCACAAGAATTACAAAATTGGGATCTCTGGTCAACTAGTTGACGACTAAGAAAATATTAAAAATATCTATTTATACTCAGAACAATTCGCCACCACCAAGAATGTGATCTGATCATTACATTCAAAGAATTGCGTCTGAGCAATCTTCTATCAGACTGTGCATGTATCCCTTTGTTAGACATGAGATCCGATCGACATGGGTCTGTAGGAAAATCTTCTCGCAGGGGTACCACGGGATGACACCTCCAGATCCTCCATGCCTTCCATTTATGGGTTGAGCCGATGTTTCAACCACTAAACCTACCCTCCATTAACTGCTTTTCCTCAGATATTGAACGAGAGTTAATGCTCGGGGAGCGACCACATGATTCTCTTGGATAGGATGCCATATAAAAATGTGATTTCCGGGCCTCTCAAAGGTGGTTTAGGTTCAGACCTCTTTTGGGCCCACAATCCATGATCTTTTTCCACGTAGCACTTTCTCCTTACCATGGTTTCCTTTGCGGGACCGCTTAAGAAAATTATCGCCTGAGCATGTTGTGCCCCCGCAATGGATTGTGCTCATAGATATAGTCCCAAGCTAAGATTTGGGGCACACCTGGCAGATTTGGCACCACCACCAAGATTAATTGCCTGGCATCTTTATAAATCACCAAACTATGCCCTTGGGGGGGGGGGGACACTATTTTTGGCATTGAACAATAATTCATTTTGGAGAATGATCCAATGTGGAACTCCGAGTGTCAGCATGATGATGTGTCATTGTCGAATAGGTTCCAGGGGTCACAACCGACGAGTCTGCCAGATGTCCATACTGATGACTTCCACACCCTCTTAAATCGACGACTGAGATCTCCTTCGGGTCTCCAGGCTAGACGAGAATCAAAACTCAAACCTGTGCTTTCAAGGGATTTTACCCAAAGTCATGGATTTGAAGACACGTGGCTCTCTCCAAGATCAACAACTCATGCTTATTTTGGGGCTTTAGGACTTCAGGACTTCGGGAGGCACTACCGCTAATATCAATTACTCCCTACTAATTTTGATATCAATGGTCCATGATTGCTTCGGGAGTTAGAGCTTCGTCTCTTCGGCATTTCTACACACTTCCCACTTCAAAACTCCTGAAGCTTGTTTCCCCAAACACTGGGACCAACTGCCACATGTCCACTTTAATATCGATGATTCACGTTCACTTCGAGCCTGGAATGAGTCACTCTGAATGTTGTGCTTTGTGCTCACGGTTGTGACCTGTGGCTGTTGACAACTTTATGTGATAAACTAAGTACAAGCAGTGCCATGATAAACATAGGGTACCACACCAGTTTTAGGTTGGCGACAAAGTATGGTTACATTTTCAAAAGGAGTGTCTCATCAGACCCCTTGGGAAGCTTCACCCACTTCGTTATGGGCCTTAAAATATCACCAAGGATGTGGGTAGAAATGCTTTTGAGCTCAACACTCCACCCTTCCTTGGTTTGCATCCAGTATTCAATATGGACCTCCTTCGGCCATATTTTCCACCATTATTGGACACCTATGAGATCGTTGAACAACTAACACAAACATAGCTCAACCCTGACTCCATGGAACAAGCATCCACCAATCAAATAATAGACACACAGGTCAAGGCACTCACCAACAACAGATCCATCTTTATCGGGTTGTCAAGGCAGGGAAACTCCTACACCAAGGAAAGTGGATCACCCGGGAAGAAATCTAGTAGAAGTTTCCTCACCTGGTGGAGGAACTCAATGCAATGGAGACCATTACTTCCTAAGGGGGGAGGATTGATCTAGGTGGATATTGGTGGCCACCCACCTATTCCAAATGGCTCCCCGTGTCTATTTTTTATTCATCACGTCTTTCTGCATTGCTTTATAATTGTGAGTTATACACTTTTGGGGTTGTATGAAGCCTCACACATTCTCCAGGTGGATATGGGTGTTCTCTTGCCTAATCCAACTGGCTTATTTTGTATGTTTTCATGTCATCACATATTGTTGTACTTCCAGGGTTGTTTTGGGGCCCTAAACATTTTTTTCTTGACTCACCATAGTCAGAATGCAAACAGATTCAGATTCTGATGGCCGAATGTGTAGTTCTCTAAAATACCTTTCCAATGGGCTATCACACACCTAAAACAAAGGTCGTATGCAAAATTTACAACCCAAGGAAGTTGAGGTACCAAATTACACCAACTTACCCATAGGGCCCACATGACTTTTGGCGTTTCACCTTCTAGGGATAGGTTTTTGGATGTCTAGGGTTTTGGAATTCATGAGTAATATGAAAAGGGCCTATGGAGCCTCATTTTAATCCATTCTTCTCAGACAGATGCACGTAGAAGTTACATCTATTCTCGAAGATAGCTACCACCATTCGAGCAAGTTTCAGTTCTACAATTTTACAGTTTCATCCTATTTAATTGTTTAATAGAAGATATTGTTCACTGGATATTTGTATTATTCTTCATATATCTTTTTTTACTATATTCAGTTTGTTAATCAGTTCACTCCGCTCCTAAATCCATATCAGGATACCAATACAACTATTCCATGTCTATAACATTTTCTTTAAAATTCTACTAAATATGCACTCCATTGGTGTTATCAAATCAAGGTTATTTCCCTATTTCTTCTCAAGTTTTGAAGAATTCTAAAGCACTTCCCTAAGATCTGAGCTATAAAAATTATTCCCCTCTGAATTAAGATTCCAACACCCATATCCAATTTGATCTTTTAAGATGGAAGTTATGGATCTACTCACTTTGTTCTACCCATGGACATTTTTTCAAATACATATTCTGCAAATTGCATTTCTACCTAATGTGCCAAGGAAAAGGAGTCTACAATTTCGAAATTAGAAAAATTATGCCTTTGTATGTTGTTGGCGCTTGACCAAGTTTTGAGGAAAAATTGGTCAGGTTTGACCTCTTTTCGCACATCGACAAGCTAGTCAAAGATGGAGCATCCAGGCGAAGCTGAGATCGCGGGATCTCACTTATTTTGTGGAATCAACAAGGGGTTCATTAGGGGTTTTGTATTAGGATTTTGGGATGTCGTCCCATGGGTTTACCCATGATTAGGGCTCATTGTAAGGGTTGTAAAATTATATATAGGAAGGAATGTAATGTAGAGGAAGTGAAGTGTGCTTAGTGAAAGCAAAGTAGTATCTAGCTAAGTGAAAGAGGAAAGTAGTTTTGAGTTTCTTTTTGCAACATACCATGTATGTAAGGCTCTATGCCTCATAAATGAGTTGGCTATGTGCCTTGATCTAATTTTGGGAAGGTGGATCTGGTGCACAGTTTGCAGATCACCTGTTCAGTGCGAAGCTTGGATATGTGGCTTAGTGCACAGGAGCAAAGGAATGTAAGAGATTGAAGCCTAATAAAGAAGAATAAGCACTTGGTGGATGTAGCCCCACACTGGGGTGAACCATGTATATCATGTGTTGATGGTTTTCATTGTGCTATGATATTTATGCTATAGATTTGCTTAGTGAATTGATTATTATGAATGATAGATAGATCTATGAATGTTTAGCACTTTGTCTATGTTGAATGTGTTGGATCTAATTTCTGATGCTAAGTGCGATGTATATTTTTTTATTGTTACTGCGGCAATCTGTACTTAGGGTTTGATATGCAATGTGAATAAATATAATGAATTAATGTCTGTTGTCCATAACTACTCTTTGAAGTGTTATAATCACATATCTGTGTCCCATATTGGTTACAAACACTTGAGTCCTATAACCCCCCCTGCCTCTACCTTAGGTGAGACTTCGCCTGCTTTGCAAGTGTTGTCAAAAGGGTTGGTAGTTAGGGTTTTGTTGGTGCATTGTTGAAGCATTGAACCTTGGGTCTTCCCCTGTGCCAAAAAATGGTTCCATTGTCGGGACCTGAAACTATGGTTGTTGGGAACTGAAAGAAAAGAGAATCTTTGTGCATAGATCTTCTTCTGTAGTGTGCATTATTCTACTTGACTTGCGAAGCTCTATGCTAAGAAAGAAACCCAATCTAAAGAAAAAGAGGTAAGATGTTGAAAGAGGTAAAAATGTGTGCTTATATAGAATAAGATAAGTGGAAATTTTTGTTTCGGAAGCATGAATCTAGGTATGTTTGATAGATTTTGTCCTAGCCTAAAAGCTAGGGTACAGTTAGAAGAAAGAGTTGATCTGAATAAATTTAATAGAACTAGAGAAAGATATGTTATTCCTATGCATAGAAATAATTTTTGGACTAATGAATGGATGCAAGAACCTAGAAATATTTTTTGCAGATTGTAGGTCCAACACTATGATCCTAGTGCGCAGTACGAAAGAAATTGGGGAACTTACAAGAGGAAGACCTTATGTTATAACTGCAGAAGAGAGGGACATCTTGATAAGGAATGCCCTGGTGCAGGTCCTATTTATCTTTGTTGTAAAATTGTTGGTCATGAAGTTGAAGAATGTCCAAGGATGATTTCTAAAGTTGAACAAATGAACATGAGTCAAGAGAATTAGAGCATACTAGAGAATCATAAAGAGAAAGAATCAGAGAAAGCTCAAACTATGTTAGTACAATTAAAAGAAGAAATGAATAATAAAAAAGATATTAGTTTACTAGAGATCTTGAAAGAAAAACAACGCATAAGTACAAGAATAGGACACTTCGACATAGACTGTGTCCTAAATGGCAAAACACAAGTGAATATTATGACATAAAGCAGTTGGGAAATCTTGGGGAAGTCTATTATGGTACCTTCATTGGGAAGAATAGGCTTGTTCAAAGGAAAGATGATAAGCCTATGTTGAAGAGTTACTAATGTACCTATCATCATCCATGGAACATCGATAGAAGAAGAATTTGAAGTGATTAGGTTTGTTGAGAAAAATGCCCTTTTCCTGTTTTGTTAGGAAAGACTTGGATCAAGAAGGATCAGATCATAAATAGAGGAAGACGCTACATAAAATAAACAACAAGAACTAAGGGATCTCATAGCTAGAAAAATAGATCGACTGATAGAAGAACGAGAAGTTGATTTAAAGAAACAGAAGACCATAGAATTAGCTATCTAGGTTGAAATAACGCAAAGAAGGTTTGAAGGACCTATCCATACAAGAAATAAGTATATCTACCCAGAAAATAATAAGAGAAGCGATATTAACTTCAAACCCTTTGAGAGCACATCAGCAGCGCAAAGCTACCACGCTAGGAGAAGATAAGTATAAGAATAGAAAGAGGAATATAGACACTTAGATCACATGAAAGAAGGAAAGGAAGCTCATTACGAATAAATCCAAGTTAGGAAAGCTACAGGAAGTTCCAGAGAAGAATTTTCAGTAGGTAGGCTTGCAGGCTCTGAACCTCGCCAAAACAACAGAACCACGCAAAACGGGACTTCACCTTGGCGAAGCTATATGATCGTTGGAGGCACCTCGACCATTAGAAAGACGCTCTGAACGGCTAGAAAACACATTTATGGGAAAATAGACCTCATTTGGGATGTTGAGACTGCAAAACAACGGATTGATTTGTAGTGATTAAGGCATTCCTTTCCGTTGGAGGAATATGTTACGACACTTGCTTATTTAACTCGTCGGATGCTACGCTGGGACCAATTTTTGCTACCTATGATTATCTGACACAGGAAATGAAGTGATTGTGTGTGTCAAACAATGCTGTTAGACCTCTCCATCTACTTTTTACCCCTCTATCCATCCACCTACCTCGACTTATTTGTTAACAGTAAGAATGTCGGCTGAGTGCACTGAGCTAGAGAAATCCATTGAAGAAGTTCTAAAGAATTTTATGGTTGATAAAGCCCTGTATGAAGGAATACAGGCATCATTGACCAGGGGATTGTTGGCTTTCCCTTCGACTAGATGTCGCTCGAAATGTACTAACCCTACTACTGAGAAGTGAAGTAATCATCGTGACGATCTGGCTAACGCGAAGCAAATCCCGTCGATCTTACCTGATTACATCCCGCCATTAGATGGCGTAGTTAACTGTGACATCATTCCATGGGACATCGAGTATACATTGATCACCGTGTACATCCCGAAGGGGATACGTGTAGAAGGAAGCCAGTTGGGACATATCCCGACATTGAAGAACAACGATTTCAACCTTAATGATAGAAACAACTACGTGATGCTCGCACCTCACAAATATTTGATGAAGATGACTGGGAATAAGCCCTGCATAGTCTCTCAACCTTGGATTAAGGAGATCATGTAGTCCTTGATAATCAATGTGATGAATATCCATCACTTTGGCCAACATCAGGAGGTTAACACTTGCGTTAAACTCATCTTGTCATGCTATCATGGAGGATACCTATGGCTCGACAGGCACATTACTGTGGATCCGGTGTTGATCCACCTGATCATAGGACTGAGCATGAAGGGACTCGACCCTCAATAGTTCTACCCAAGGAAGACTTCAGATCTCTCCCTGGCACAGTGCATAAAGGAGGCATACGACGAAGTTGAAAAGGGAAAGCAAGGATACAAGGTAGCCTCTATCCAGGATGGTGCAACACACCTTGCATGCCAGCTTATAGCTAGAAATATCGTCAGAAAGAACCACCCCACGTAGGTCACCAGGTTCGTGGTGGACCTCGCAGGGAAGTGCGTGGAAGGGATGCAAATGAATTGGGCGAGCTACCTCGTCAACGAGCTCGAGAAAGACTATCACGAAGGGAAGGATCAAGGATACGAGTTCCATTCTAGTTGGTTGTTGGTGTTGATCATATTTGTCGCTTGGAAAGTGCCGGAAGGAGATGCCTTCCCAGAGATAGAACCTTTGGAGCCATTGGCCGGGAAGTTCTCCACTATATGGTACACAAACTACATTTCAAAGCAGTGGGAGTCAAACGTAGTGTTCCACACCTACTATCAACAACTGAAGGTTTCCACAAAATCATTCCCTCACATGAATCTACGAACATTGCACCAGTACAGACCATTAGCTAAGTTTTGTGCAGATCGACATTATCATTGCACGTAGGGATGAGAGCAAGGAGAAATTGTAGTCCTACTATAAGCTGACCGACGAAGATATGGAGGAGATCACCAAGGAGTGGTCGATAGAGTTCCTTGTATCAGTCGATGATTTAGAACTCTCCGACCCTAACATCATTGGAAGCCCCTTGGTCACCCAGGATGAGCATGTTAGACAAACCAACATGAAGAAGAATAAGAAAAATGAGGAAGTCCAAGACATAGTGACCGATGAAGAGGACAGTGCCTCAAAAGAAAGTAGACCTAGCTCACCCATAAGAGGAGGAGGAGACAAAGTAAATGAAGGAGGAGGAGGAGATGATGTAAACCAAGAAGGAGGAGGGGAAGAAGGAGAAAATAAAGGTGAAGGCAAGGTTATGCCAAAGAAGGACCCCCCTACCGCGACAAAAACATCGAAGAAGAGGAAGGGTTTTCTGCAGGAATCCTTGACAAGAAAGAAGACCCACACAAGTAAGCCCCAGTTAGAGGCTATGCTCATGGAAGATGACATTAGTCTAGTCCACGGAGCGATGGAGGATGCATCCAAGGACCTATTATAAAGATATGGCATGAGGAAAGAAGAGATTTATGTACGAGATAAGAAATATCTGAAGGAGATACAGTGAGCTATTGAAGTTAGTTGAACAGTATTGTTGGAAAATGTTTAACAGGCAGCATATGCTTGTCATTGATGGAAAGTACAACAATTAAGATGGAATGAGTATAGGAATAATGTAACAGATGGGCATCAGAAGTAGTTTGGGAAGACGCTGTAGAGCAAGCTCGATAAGATCAGAAGAGATAGGGCAGAGGATGGATGGCATGCTTTATAGGCAGTATGCGCTTTTCATTGATGGCAGGATCAAAGTAAGCTCAGGAGGAATCAGTGCAGAGTAGAATGCAGTGCGTAGGTGTGCACCAGGGATGAGGTTAATTCATTGCTAAATCTCAAGAGAAATAACACACTTAGGATCACAGGCAGATCAAAGGTTGAGGCCTTTGACACTTAGAAATTCTTCCAAGTAAGGAGGATGCGTAAGCTCAAAGGAGAAGCGTCAATGACCGTTGGATCCCATCCCGAATTCTTGATGACTGTCAGATCGCAATATAGACAAGAGGAGCATGCAGATATGGAGAATATATCTCGGACGTTAGATTCGAGCGCAAGGTCCGACCACCGTTAGAAAGTGCAAGGAGAAAAGGGGCTCACAAAATCATGAAAGAAGGAGGACTGCCCATCATCAGGAAGGACACGTGGGGAAAGATTGTAAGTCCGCTGACTGGAGAGTCAAAGGAACAGGGTTCCTTAACTTCTCGAAATCGCGATGTAAGCTGAGCCGTCAGATCAAAGGTTTGATCTGGACCATTGATTCCAGTCCTTGTCGGAGTTTCAGGGATTGAGAGTTGGACATGTCAAAGATTATTGACATCAGGAATCCCGATATCGCGATATGTGAAATCACGATGTAATCTGAGCCGTCAGATTAAGGTTGAATCTGGACCGTTGATTCCAGTCCTTGTCGTAGTTTCGGGGATCGAGAGTTGGACATGTCAAAGATTATTGACATCAGGAATCTCGATTTCGTGATATGCAAAATCGCGACTTAATCATAGCCATTGAATCAAGATCATATCTGGACTGTTGATCCAAGACCATTTCGGGGTTTCGAGGATCGAGTGTTGGAGATGTCAAAGAATATTAACATCAAGAATCCTGAAATTGCGATGTGTGAAATCCTGACTGAATCTGAACCGTCAGATCAAGATGTGATCTAGACCATCGACCTGACTCACGTCAGCATACCACGTCAGCTAGGAACATGTGGCACAACCAGGTAATGACAAGTGTCAGACTGATTCAACATTTTAGGCACATATAAGTCACGAATCAGAGTGACACGTGGCAGTATTCAACACGTGTCAATCCACGTGTGATGTCAGCAGATTTACACCACTCGGGAGATGCACAGATGTCAGAGGACGAGGAGGGGCTAAAGGGAACGAGCCTTGTCCAGGGATGATTTTAGGGGCTAAATTTCACTCATGGGCTAATTTTCCATGGTTTTTCCAAAAACAAGATTCATTATTTTAAAAATGATTAACCCAAATTCTATAGGATAAAATTATTTTAACTTAAAAATCATCAAAACTTTATAAAAACTATATAAAATACTTAGAAATTTGAATATTTTTAAAAAAATATCGCTAAACATTTGTAGTTTGACATATGAAGGATTAATAATATTTGACATTTGTAGTTGACATATGAAGGATTATTAAAAAAAAATTGCATCCTTAAAATCATCCCTGGCCTTGTCGCACGACCAGGTGGAGAACGATACAAAAGGTGACATGACAGGAGTGGGGACCTTCATCAATACTCCACCATTCCGGACCCCCCCCGTATTAAAGGTAGAATGGCAAGGGGGCTCCAGAATCCAATCCCGACCATAGATCTGGGAGCACAAATTTTGGTCGTCCAGATTTGCTCGCTGCATATCCAATGGCGTAGATAAACCTGAAGGATATCGGAGGGCTACTGATGCATGACACAGTGAAACTGCCAGAAACCATTGATTTCTAGAGGAGCTGAAGAGTTACATGGAATCTGCCAGTGGAATGAAGACAATTCATGGAGGAAATTGACAGTTGGATGAGGATGAGATCGACTGTAACAGAGAATATGAAGAGTCTCAACTTCCAAAGAGAAAAAGGAATCTCGACATAACACCTAGTGATGATAGACACAACGGTTGAACTGCCAGAGAAGTTGAAGAGTCGTGATGATGATCACGCATAGCACCTGAGATGTGGAGGAGATTGGCACGGTATGAGAATGCAGAGGAATGGAGAATATTGCACGCACAAGATGCATAAAAGCTATATATACATGGTACAGAGAAGAGAAGCGGTTGTTGTTGCTGAAGGTGATTCATGTGTGAAGAAGGAAGAGAGTGCAGTAGCTGAATTGAACAGAAGAGGATTTGTGCAGTGAATGGACATGGCGCACAGAGCATAAAAAGCAGAAGAACAAATAGCACAAGTCATGTGTGCAGGAAGGCAGTGAGGTAGACAGAAAAATGAAATGCAGCATAACAGTGATGAGTCAGGTAAGCCATTGTTGAACATTATATCACTGTAATAAGTTTCAGTAGCAAAGATTTATATTTTAGGGAGGTTGGGAGGTGCTAGGGAGGATTTTTGTCCTCAGAGGTTCAAGTGGGTGCTTTAACACATGGAGTTGTAGCTTCCATCTAGTTGTAGCCAGAGAAACCAGGATGACAGGGTGGTGCAAGGGAGAACTCTTGTTCTCTGTTATGCAAGTTGGTGCCTGTATGATTGGAAGTTGGTGCTTCCATCCAGTTGGTGCTGGAAAAACTCAGGGAGTTGGTGCTTCCTTTTAGTTGGTGCTAGAGAAACCAGGGAGTTGGTGCTTCCTTCTAGTTGGTGCTAGAGAAACCAGGGAGTTGGTGCTTCCTTCTAGTTGGTGCTAGAGAAACCAGGGAGTTGGTGCTTCCTTCTAGTGGGTGCTAGAGAAAACAGAGAGTTGGTGCTCTTAGCAAGTTGTAGCTTGCAAAACAGAGGTTGTAGCCTCATTATGAGTTGGTTCTCATATGTATGATAATGTAAATAATGTAATTGTTACTTATCATATAAAGAAAAAGAGGTTTTTACCCTGTATGGGTTTCCTCGGGAAATATCTGTCTTTGTGTTTCTCATATATGTGACTGATGTTGAATGTGCCATTGTTTATTTCCCTACATTATTGTGATCATTATTTAGTGTTTCCGCAAAGAGTTTTAAAAGAAGTATAATTGTTTAAGCACGGTGACAACTGATTCACCCCCTCTCTCAGTTGTCCAACAATTGGTATCAGAGCCGGCCCCTTTTATCTAAGGGTAGATCCTAGAGCTTAAACATGACAAGCCATGAAGGGACTTCAGTCACTAGGCCTCCTCTATTTGATGGAACAAATTTTTCCTTCTCGAAGGTTAGAATGAGAACATACCTAATGGCCTTAGGAGCTGATGTATGGGATGTAGTAGAGACTGGATACATAAAGCCTGTTGTGCTAGCTTCCAAGGATGATAAGTTAGAATTTAGCTTTAATGCTAAGGGAATGAATTCTATCTTGAATGGACTTGCAGAAGCCGAGTTTGTGAAGGTGATGCATCTTCAAACTACTAAATAAATGTGGGACAAACTCATTAATAGCTATGAAGGTAATGAGAAGGTGAAAGATGCCAAACTTCAAACCTACAGAGTATAGTTTGAAAAGCTACAGATGAAAGAAGATGAAACTATTGGAAAATACTTTCTGAGAGTAGAAGAAATGGTAAATGCAATGAAGGCACTTGGTGAAACAATTGGGGAACCTTCTTTAGTTCATAAAATCTTGAGATCTCTCCCAGATAGGTTCAACCTGAAGGTCTCTACTATACAAGAACTTAATGATCTAAAAAACTTGTCTTTTGATCAACTTCTAGGAATGTTGACTGCATATGAGATGAGGATAGTTATAGATAAACCCACCTCCAGAGAAGCATCATTTAAAGCAGATAAGAATGAAGATTCTGAGCTTGATGAAATTGAAGAAAAATTCGTGAGAAGACTAAAGAAAGGATTAGGCAAGTACCAAGGTAAGCTACCCTTCAAATGTTTCAACTGTGGTAAGATAGATCATTTTGCAAATAAATGTCCTCACAAGAAACACGATCAGAACTATGAAGGTGAAGAGAGGCACAAATCCAGGGGATTTGATAAAAAGAAAAGTTTATGTGTAAACAATGATGACTCAGAAGAAACTGATACTGACTCTTCCTATGAAGATAAGGTAAATGACTTCATGCTTATGGCCAAAGAGGATTATGATAATCAAAGCACAGTCAGTGATGAGAATGATGAAGAAGCTGTGGTTGATATGGAAGGAGAACTGATCAGTGCACTGGAAGAGATTGACAGACTCAGAATTAAGAACAGAAAGCAAAAACAATTGTTGATACAATTCGAGAAAGACAGTAAACAGTCTGATGAAGACCTTGCCCTGCTAAAAGTGAAATTAGAAGAGGCAAAGAAAATCGAGGATATTCTAAAGCATCATCTATCATAAAAGAGGGAAAGATCTAAAGCCCTAGAAGAAGAAGTAGTGAAAACTAGAAAAGAGATGGAGAAGTTTCAAGCCTTGTATCATCAGAATCTGTCAAGTATCAAAGCCTCAGAAGGATTAGCCACCATTCTGAATCAACAAAGGAATCCAAAGATGAAAACTGGTTTGGCTTATGAAGAGGGATCAAGTAGTGGTCAGCCAAGAAACAAAGAACCCATCAAGTTTCTCAAAGCTAGTGTCCATGTCAAATCAACAACCAATAACAACAAACCTGCAGAAACAAAGGAAGACAATCAACCGCCCAGGACAAGTAAAGGAAAAAGTGCCAGG